>JBBPKM010000287.1:0-17066 GCA_038089255.1 Austroboletus rostrupii
CATTGGTCACTTGGAATGGACTTGGGAACTTTGGGTTGTAGTACCCTTGGCCTTGAGGGCTCGGCCTTAATGGGGGGGCACTGTCATATCCCCATACGTAACTCCGGTCTCATTTGCCCTCCTCCGAGCTACTCCTCTGATCTCCGATGCATGGCAACCCTAGATCTCATATCTCCAGCAGGCAACAACACGGAACCACTTTGGACTTCATCACAGAGCACTCGTATTCATGTGATATTCTTTTTATGGTATATTTTGTATATGTCTATGCATTTTGTTATGACTTCTGTTTCTATGCTTATATTTCATATATGTCCTTGTACTTCGTCTCCAGATCCACTATGCCTCCATTTTATGTGCTTATGTATTTCATATGGACTTCGTATTTAAACCTCGCTGCTTGCTTGTATTTTCCCTTAGTATGAATATCATCATTCTTTCCGTACTCAGCATAAGTCTCACCTTATCGCTCTCTGCTGACTTCATTTGACTCCACTCCTTCTGTTCTCTGTCTCTCTAGTCTCCGATCTGTCATTCCACAAGGCCGGGTCTGGTCAAGGGCGCGACACATAAGTCCTGCATCAAGGCCAAGTGTAACATTATTGCTCCGTTCCATCTTCACGGGTTTTCGTACCCATTACTACTCATCCTTCTTCTCTTCGATCAGTACTCTGCTTCCTCCATGTCGGACTTGGCCAGAGAAGCGCGATCAGGTTCGGGACTTTAACACAAATCTTCAGAAGATAACATTTTTCAGCAAGACAATAATCCCAAGCATACTAGCAAGAAGGCCAAGAATTGGTTTTTTGACCATGAATTTGAGGTGATGGGTTGGCCTGCTCAGTCTCCAGACCTAAATCCCATAGAATATCTATAGTTTCTTCTCAAAAAAAACTGGCAAAGTATTCAGAGCCAGCCAAAGGAATATTGGAACTTTGGAAGTGAATTCAAGCAGAGTGAAATAGGATTGGAGTGGCAGAATGTCAAAAGTTGATTCAAAGTATGCCTAGAAGAGTTGAGGAGGTAATTAAGGCCAAAGAAGGATATACCAAGTACTAGTTTATGATATCCATAATACCAGCAACAAAACTGTTACAATGAGTAGCCTTACTTAATTGAGGTATATTATGGGAACTGCTGATCCAAATCACATGACCTAGATAGCAATATTATAGCCAAGGGTATATACAATATATTTTTTCACCAAATAGAAGCATGATTTGTCCATGTGCCTGCAGTACACTTCATGCATTGTGTTAGAGTCAATAGTTTTGTTGCTTACTATATGTTAGGTATCAGAAGAAGATATATCTGGAAGATGCTAGATATGGATCAGAGAGCCTTAAGGTGGAAAGGAAGACTGGAAAGGACCGAGAAGTATCTATAAAAATGCCTGGAGTGACAAAGAACAATGGTCTTTGAGTCTTTTGTTAAAATCAAAGATTTCTAGTAAGATCCAGGATTAAAAAATAATCTGAAAGTTTTGGTAATATCAAATAAAGCATTATTTCAATAAAGAAAATGCATCAGAATATGCAAAAGGACACATAGAGATGTTAGGAACTTGTTTAGATGCTAGAAGAAAAGCCAAAGAGTTTGATGAACATTTAATAGAGATCAAATGTAATCTAGTAAGCTTAGCCTTGGAAAAGCTGAAGCAGTTATGGATGATGGCCAGATAGCCCAGATGACTATGGATGAAGCCAAAAAGACTTCCAGTAGGCACAGTAAATAGGATAGGACTTCTAGAAGTAGCCAGAAGTTAAATAAAGGCCCAAAAGGAAATATAAATCTAATTATAAGCCAGATCTAGAAGAAGCAGTCAAGGAGGAGCATCAAAGAATGTTAATGCAACTAGATCCAAAAAAAATCTTTAGGAGCATGATACAGAAGAGATCTAAAGACCTGAGAGCACTGGAAGAAGGCCAGATAGATGATTGGATAAAAAGACCATATGAACTTAGTGAAGAGAATATAATCTAGAAAAATCAGGAATGGCCAGAGAAGAGATCCAGGAGCTCAAGGGACTGGAACAGCACTCAGATAATGTTGAATGCAAACCATGAAGGAGTGATCAGGTTATGATCCTAATTCAAAGATAGAAGAAGGCTAGAAAGCTTATAAAAAGCAACTAATGAGAAATATCTAGAGATAACTTGGAAATGGCTCAAAAGAGCCCAGGAAAGGCCTAGAGGATGCCAGGAGCATATAGTGGCAGAGGAATCTCTGGTAGAATGAGCAAGAGTTGGCTAATCTAGAAAAAAGTATAATGAAGCCCCTAAGGTAGAGTTGTAATACTATATTTTATCCTATTAGAGTAAAGTATAACAAATAGCAGAAAAATAGAGATATATCAAGTATTGGCTCTATTAAAGCCATATTTTGGCTTGAATAGAATAACTTAATATAGCTATATAGTATATAACAAAGTATTAGTACTAGCATTTAATGGCCAGTATTAAAAATCATAGATTTATCACTTTATATATATGGCATATTATATGAGAAAATATATGGCTCCAAGCTGGGGCAACACTATATATTTATATATTTATATGCTTACAATATCATTCTAGCTTTATAATAGTTACTAGCTGAAGTTTAATTAAATAAACTATATAAACCATTTTTTAATATCTTACTTCTTTATTTTTTTTTAAAAAAAACTAAAGTTAAAAATACTATGAATTTTGTCTTATTATACTTAAAATATAAACAAAGAAATAGTGCTTTTTTCCAAGCATCTGATAAGTATCTTTTTTAAAATATAACTATATCTAAAATCTAGTTAGCAACCATAACTCTTCCATGTTGCTAGACTTCTCTTCCTTTGAAGATGTTGTTCAATCTTCTTCTTGAGGAGTGCATAAACAATGAGAGTAAAACACTCAGTGGTGGACACTGTCATATGTTGTACTTTAATACGAAGAATTCGGGGTCCTTTCCCGGCAACGCCCGAGGCGCGATTTTTCGAGAACAGTCTTCCACATCACCTTCAAAAACCGTTGTAAAATTTTCACCCCCCTACTTCGACGAAACTTTGAGTTCGGCCACTGCTCAAACCGAAAGCCACACTCCAAGTGCGGCCTTCACATCTAAGGCTGTGCTAAACATTAACACAGTTGTTGTGTCTGTCGTTTACTTACATAAGCAGGACATTCTTGCGCAGGGCTGACAGCAACGCCATCCCGAATGTGGTGATGATCAGGTTTATACTGGTGCAGGTGAGTTCAATCGGGCACGATAACACATCTTCCTAATACCACTGTAGAACAGGCAAGGAAAGACCCGGCTGTCCAAATGGTATGTTCCGTATGACGATGAAGAAAAGGTGTGCTATTTTTTTTTTTCAGAGACACACCGAAGTAACCTTGTTTTCTTATCTAGGTGAGACTTCGGGGTGAAGTACACAGACTGGTTGCGCCACGTGATCAAAAGTATCAGTCCAATTTCGTAGAGGTTTGTTTTTAAAAATGAAAAATGCTTGTCTCATCCCATGCTTGATAGTTCAAGAACCACAAGATAGTGTATCGCCGCTATGCCGGGCTCTTTTTTTGTGTGTGCGTCGATGCAAACGACAATGAGCTCGCTTATCTCGAAGCTATCCATCTTTTTGTGGAGGTTCTCGGTAAGACAGTATTCCCCGGCAACCCGTCACGTGCGATAGCTGATGGCACATTTTCACACTTCCCTTAAGACTCTTTCTTCGATAACGTGTGCGAGTTGGATCTCGTTTTCAACTTTTACAAGGTTAGTAATATCTTTTTCCTCGCGCACGTCATCCATTTTGACTCATCAAACAGGTTTATGCCATTCTGGACGAAATTTTCTTGGCTGGTGAGGTCGAAGAGACCAGCAAAGATGTCGTTTTACAAAGGCTAGAGGAACTGGAGAAACTAGAATGAGCTCCGAGCGCATTGTACGATTCTCACCGCTCCTAACATGATTTACCAACCAATGAATTATTTGCTTTGCTATATAAAAGATAGTTTTTGGCCCAGTTTCAGTAAACACCCCACAGTATTTACCAATGATAAGAGCTGACACATGGATTTATTTCACCCGAAACACTTGAAAAGGAAAGATAGAAGAACATGGCGGAAACTCGAACACGTCGACATTGACCCTTTTGTATTCTTTCTCCATAAGTATGAGGTCTGTCACATGAACCTTCGTATTAAAATCACAGGCACGTTGAAAATTTATCTGAGCTACATAGTTACAGCCACGGATGACTACAGGACAATTTGAACCGCCTGCAACGATAACTTGAGAACTGAAATAAAAATGTAAATCCATGTAAGTGCTTGCTTCCACGACGAATTGCACAGGTCACGTGATATCGAAGAACCGTTCGTGTCATTCTTTCCGCTTCAAATTACAGATGCATGACCTCACCAAGTTCGAAAACGTCGACTAAGGCTGTTATATCAAGAAAGCATGCGATTATCGATATGGAAAGTACTACGTAGAATTTCAGTGAGGAGCCACTGAAGACACCACCTTCGTAGACCAGAACTTCTTAGCACATTAAATGTCATCAAAAAATGGCTCGTCTGCTGCTGACCTCTGACGATAGCATTTATACACGCTCAATCGGACATATTTAGCTGTGTTTCATGCGACAAACCCCTTGTCCCATCATGTATCCTCGTTCCTAGCTTGTCGCTGGCAATCACGAAACAAATGGTGCTGTTCACGTCAAGGGTTCTCCTGTCTGTGAAATGGAACCGCCACCAGCCCTGCCATCGTGTTTCATCCTCTCGTTCAACTGGGGAAAGAATTCCGTGATTGATCCGCTTCAGAATTGTGTCAACTGATTCCAAATGGAAAGACCGAAAATAGCTGTTCAGGGGGTGATATTTGTCGCGCGGCCACTCAAAAGAAAGAAACAGCTACGCACCAAAGCATATTCTGGGTACGTATAATTATGGAATAATTATAATTGTTGTCTCACGCGTGGGTGTGTTTTGCTATTGCTATTATGCGAGGACGGTAGGCCAGGGATTATTCGACGGAAGCAATGCGCTTCTCTTGCACTGGGCTATATTCGCTCGGAGGTCCGCAATATATGGGTGGCCATCTCGGCTTAGGATGAAACCAAAGTTTCGTTTCAAATGGCGATCTTTATACTTCAAAATATCGTAGCATTTGTTCACATGCTCAGCTGGAAAACTAAGACATTCGTGCTACAACGCTTATCCGAGGAAAGAGACGAGGTCACACATAGACGGGACGCAGCATGACTTTGGAACAGATATTCTCACCTTGGAAATTCAGCCAAAACGTTGCACCCCCACGTACTTCTATACTTTCCGCTTCATAAGCCGACAGTTCGGCATGCGAAAGAAATATGAAGCCAAGCTAACTGATGGCAGAAACGCATATATCTGATTGTGACTATCTGTATCCGATTCATCAGGTGTGTGATGTCTTGATGGTCAAATTTTAAAAGGCTGGGCCGAAGTCTTTTGGGCGTAGCACTTCCGTATTTCGGCCTTTTTTTCGTCACGCAATCTTGGTCGTTGATCGCACCTACTTCGTCGCATACTTCAAGCACCCTCCCGTTACAGGCAAGTTTCCTCGTCGAAAGTCTTCACGGTTGTTCTTTATCTTGCCTACGCTAGTATCAGATTAGCATTTGACACAAGCAGCAGCCACGACTTTGGCGTACAGGTGACTGGCAAGTAGTAAGTGACTAATTTGCTTTCAATTTTAGGCTGGTTTCATATGTGACTTACCCTTCTCGTCAGTTGATTGCCACATGGAAGTGCCGTTAGAGACATATCGTCACATCGTCAAACATGTGCCAAATAGAGGGGATCTTTGCGCCCTTTGCAGGGTAAACAAAAGGTTTCAATGCGCAGCAGAAGAGGCACTGTATAACACTATTTACGCGACAAATGCGTGGGACACGTTCCGGATGTGCAGCCTGTTTGCGAAAACCCCCCGCCTTGCAGTGATCGTAGAGGTCCTTTCTGTTTTCGTCGGAAACCAGTACGACATCGGCGACAGTCCTCAACCCGAGGTCTATTTTCCAAAAAACTTCTGGCCAACCATATCCACGGCACTTCACAATACGACGCGGCTATGCTCCTTGAACTTCCATCTCGACATTGCAAGTGACGCCGCTCACGCGTGGATTCTCAATGGTACCATCTTCCGGCTGCATACCTTCCACTGTGACCTACAGTGGGACGACAATCTTGTATCCTTTCTGAACTCCCAGCCCAACATCAATGATCTGTACATCGCAGACTATTCTGTTTCCCAGCATACAACCCAAGGTACCATGACCATACCGTCAATCCTTGATTCCGGCGCACTACCTAACCTTTCGACTCTGGAGTGCACCTTTTCGGAAGCCGCCTGTGCTCTGGTTCCCATGCGACCTATTTCCAGGCTCAAGACATGTCTCTCTAAAACTCGCTTGCCCGAGAAGAGGGAAGAGTTGTCGGTCTTGTTTTCGAGGCTAATGATGACTACTTGTCCTCTCCGTTCCCTCGACATTGCAGACTCGAGCTACTCTGCATCATTTTCAATGGATCTCCTGGCCTCGGTGGTGAAGCTACAGAACCACGTCCTCGACCTGCGGTATCTTGGGACACTCGTCCTGCCTATCAACGGCGACCTTGTATGTGTTCTTTTCTCAAAAAATTGCCGTTGTTCATTCAAGGTCATTTTTTCCTTTATTAAGCGCCTCAAATTTTACGGGCTCTTACGCGTCCTCCACTCACTGGAGTGCGTCGAAGTGGACGTTTCGGACTGGGAACCACCGCCAAGCATTCCAGCAGGCGTGCGTGCGCTCGCAAGTGAATTGCGGCTATACTGTCCAAGCCTGTGGCAGATGATATTTGTCAACGACTTCGAGAGGACGGTCGTTACTGCATCTCATGAGAGTTATGCCCTAGATTGCGACACCAACACCAAAAATATCTGGAGGGAATTATAAAATTCCCCGTTTTCCAGCTAACCTCATATATAGAGCTATGTCTTTCCTGCTTCTCGTCTCGTTTCCGTTTCTTCGTGTTCACCGCATGTAACCGATAACCGATTATCACAAGCCATTTTTGCGCCGCATGCTGCTTAGGAACGCCCGTGACCATTTGCAGGATGACCCACATGCCGATGGTGCGACGCTGAACGACTTTTGGACATGGCCACATGAAAGACAGACATCTCATGATTTTTCTTGGGTTGGGTGATTCGGTGGCGGGGGTCAAACCTAAGCTTGACAGGCGTGAATATGTAACTCCATTCAACCTCTTCGAACTCAGACGGTGTATAAACTTCCAAAGTAGGTTATAAGGTATGTCCGCATCATCCACGCCAAGGAGCACTGAGAAATTCTGCTTGGCACAATGCGTGGGCCTCTTGTGTGACTTCCGTGACTTTCCAGTGAAAAATGGGTTTACCAGTAGGTCCCATATGACCAGATGTGACTCAAGAGGCTCTGGTAAGACGCTTATACGTTGATATATTGTTGTCAGTTTTATGATGCTACGACATATTCGATACATAAGGAACATAATGCTGTATTTCGCAATATGAGAAACTTATAAAATAGCATATTTTCCTGAAGTGTGCACACATAGAATACCGGCTTTCGTACGACCAGATATCACTTGATCTGACATATGATACAAATGATTTATTCTTTTAGATTCATAACACACCACACCGCATCAGATCTCGACCTCACGACATGCGATAAAATCATATTTATTACCATAAACTCAGCGTAATACAAACCCAGCAGCGAAGAAAACAGCGCGTGGTGGGCGCATAAAGCGAGAACCAGAAGGGGAGCAGGTGCGACTGCTAGCTTGAACGAGTGAAGTGGACGAAGTGGCAAGGAGCAGACGAAGCCGTATTGAGCGGAGAAAACAATCGAGCAATGATAAAAGTAGTAGACGACGGTGACGGGCCGTGAAAGCGAGTGAACACGAGCATATGATCGTACATTTTGCAGTAGGAAAGTGCCAGTGAGAGGCGATAAAGAGTCGCATGTAGTGGCGGCCAAAGAAAGGCGATGTGATTGGCACAATCGTACTACCTATGTCCGCTATCCTGCCATCAAGTAACGACGACGACCCATTGTATCGCGAGAAGCGTGGCGATTGAACTAAGATCGATCTAGTCAGAAAGAAAAAAATGAAACAAGATATCTGGTCATATGTGGCCCGCACTCAATGAGACGAGATGAGATGTCATTGTTCACCTTTTCCTTTCAGCTACCCTCTGGGAATGCATGTATCGTCGTCCTGTCCGAGGTGAACAGTGGGTAGTTTCCCCAGATCACAGATGCATCAGCCAAATAAAAGCAACCCGGCATTCATATCACAACGAGGAATGGAAATCATGCGCCTTCGAAGGCCCCGATCGACCCTGACTGGGTCCAGCTGACAGAAAAGCGGAGGCGGATGTCCTCGTTCCCGAGGTGTTCACAATATGGCCCTGTGGCCGGTGCACGTTGCATAAATACAGCAGTACTAGGTTTCCCGATCCTTCTTTTTCGTTTTCTTTCTGATTAATGGCTCCCTTCCATGGTCCCGCGGTGTGATAGAGCCGATGGTGCAACGTATTCATCGTACCGAATAGAAAGGATGGTTGTTAGTTCGTGCGAAATCCCTGTAATTCCTCGGGTATACATATTGTCGCGAGTCCGATTGACCAAAAAACGTGTTCGTTGTAAACTACAGTAAACTGCGGATTGGCAATTCGATTACACCGTTCGCCGAGTGAAGTCACTATCCTAGTAAGGGTTTCCTTTTTAGTCACTTTCGGGACCTGTCCGTCTGTCACAGATGTCATCCAAATCAAATTTTCGAGCTTCTGGGTGCCGAACAGCGGAACCCTTCATCAGAGTCGAGTGTATAGCGCGGACAAGTCGCGGCACGCGAGTCGAACACCGCTCGTGAGTGGGGCAGGTCGGTGGGCGCGAAACGAAGGGCGGTTCCGCTATAGCTGCCCACCACTTTTCCGGGAAACGAAAACGAAGTGATCAAGGGCAAGAGGTATGCGGCCGTGCCACTTCGCTTTTCAAACTCCCGCATACTAGATTTGTCTCTACACCATTCTCGTCTCCTAGCTCCTTATATGCCCCATTGCGGACAAAATAAGTGCTTACTTCGGAGAGAAAAAAGGACACGCAATGATTAATCTACAGAAACCTCGGGAGACCGCTCAAGAACCGTCATCTTACTTCTCTAGGAAAACTCGTCAGGAACTCGTCAGTGCATGTTTCGAGACACGTGGCAATCGAGTATCATGTGTATGGAGATTGCTGGATGCGGCGCAAGCCTTTATTCTTGGCCTCAACGGGCTCGGGCAAAACCTTCCCTCCCTCATCCCCGCATTTTTCGCAAAATTTCTGGCCAGAATCATTTTAACTCTCGCCGGCACCCTTGAGGAGGACCAGGTAGAGTGCATGTAAATTTCGACCCCAACTGGGCAAATTTCTAAGAGATGTCTGCCAGGTTACCCAATGTCAGTCAATGGGACTCACGACTGTGGTCTTCAATCATAGAACAGACGGTGCATGTCTTCGACAGGTTATTCAAGGTTCTTTGTTATGTGTCGATGTTTCCCCTTTACTCAACTATCAGATCATCTATATTTCTCCTGGGATAGTCGTAACAAACGCGTGCTTCGTGGGACGCCTGCCGTAGCCTGCAACAGGCAACACCGAGGAGAGCGGACAAGCGAACTGAACCGCTCATATAAGGGACCTACGAGACATTGGTACAAGAGTAAGGGACGATTGACTATGCTTTGAGGTGGATCTGGGCTAAATATGTAGCCCTGGATTCCAACGATACTGCAGACTCGTTTGCTGGGACATTAAACTTCGATGGTCTTGTTTATTTACCGCACTATCGAAAATGCCCTCTTGGATGAAGCACACTGTACTGTACGATAGAGAAAATGTGCGTTTAACGTGCAGTAAGATTGGTAAGCTTCCATCTTAATTCCTTACTCATATACCTATTTATGCGACCTCTGCCACGATTACTCGAGACACGCTCGCCGAAATACGCGATGTCCTGCTAGTCTGTTTCATAAAGCGTTTTCCTTAAATGAGGCTCGACTAGAGTAGTAGTACCGGCGATCGGACTCAGACTGAACAGGACGATGTGGAGAAAAATATGGGCGATTAGATTATGTTTTATTCCCAAGGATATCATGGGAGCGTTAAAAAATGGCGTGGGTCTCGGTTACTATCTTTGGATTGCCAGCCTAAATATTTGGCTCGACATCAAGATGGTAAATGGTTTGCGGGCAAGGACAAAAAAAAACTGGTACGTCAATACTAGACTCGACATACCAGATGTCAAGTTCGTTTGGCAACTGCGCACCCATCCCCCAGTGACGGCCTAGTCACGTAATTCGGGGTGTGCTGTGCACAGGGTTGTGGTCAAAGAGGCAAACAAGCTCTCGACTCGGACTATAAATATTGTTCAACCACGCCAAATCTTGTGATACATTAAACTCGATGTCTTACGAATAGGCTGACTGCGCTGTAAGAAAGTTAGCAATACCCCAAGCCAAATGGTCAGGCTGAACTATAGGTTGTCGTTACTAACCACAACCTGTAGCCTAATAGGCCTTCGAAAAGTGCGCCCATGGTATGTAGGGTGCATCACTGTAAGGCATCGCATCAACAACTCCAGAGGGCGAGATGTATGACAAGAGATATTTCTGTCCTGCAGACCACACGCCAGATGACGCATGAAGCCTTGGCCATTTTTATGCTGTCTGCCGCGCTTCACACAGAGTACGATCTCATCTAGATCGTACGTTAGTAACCTGTTGTAGTCTTCTTGATTTCTGTTGAATAGACCTTATTCCAGTGACATGAAACTGCGGCCCTCTTCTATGCGCTTCGTCACAGTCTTCGTATACTACTGTGGAGGCCTCTTAAACCGGGCTGACTGCGACATTGAGAACTGGCCTTTGCCGTCAGTGCCGAGTCTGCCGATGCCGATGTTGAGTTTTGGAATGAGTTACAAAGACTCGCAACATACGTCACTATAGTCACATTTATGATGTCATTCACTGCGCATATCATCATTCAGTTGCTGCACTTTCCTAATATGTATGACCCCTTTGCTACCGTATATAAAGCGGGGGGGCCCAGTGTCGACCATCACTCGCATCTTCGCCCACTTTCATAACTTTCTTGACATCTATCATGACCAACCCATCCAGTAACGACCCTAGGTGTGTGCCATATAGCCGATTTAGACTGCGTAAGGCTGACGGTGGTTCTAGCAAACCCGCTGGCCAGTTTCACTCTATGAAGGGGTCCGCCGTCGAGAGTGTATGTTTCTGCCGTTTACTCTTTCGACTCGGTCTAATTCTTTCTCAGATCGGCAACATGGCAGGCTCGCAGTCCTGGTCCCAGTCGGGCAAGGAGGAACATGCTCGCGGCGAGGCAGAGTACAAGGCCGCCCAAGCCAAGGGCTACGCAGAAGGTGTCGGAGACAGGCTGAGCGGCTATAAGGACTCGGTCGCCGGTGCTGTCAAGGGCGACAAGTCTCAGCAAGCTGCCGGTGAGTGCCAAGTACTTCCTTTTTTGACCCAGTTATTGATGGAGTTCCAGGGAACGCGAGAAATGAGAAAGGCCAAACTCAACAGGATCTCAACCAGTCTTGAATGTTTGGTGCATCTGTACTACTCTGGACGTTTGTAACTATTATATATTGTGTATTGTATGTTCAGGCGTTATAATGAGGTTTGAATCATTTTTCGGATGGTATTGACATACACTTGGCTTTTGTCATCTACGCCCAGTCCCGTGGACACTTCAAAACTTTGATAATGCGTTCCTCCTCGCTTCCTTCTAATGTACCAAGTTCCGACATGTATTCCCACCTTGCCGTCTCCGGTAAACTCATCAAGATGCTCTCGATCCTCGCCGAAGGCGTCTTTAATCCGAATCTGGTGCCCCTGTCGTACACCAAATTGAACTCCACGTATCTCCCTCTACGCAGCAACTGCCATCGACGATGATGATCTGCTGGAATGTCGCGTTTCTTCTGCAAAAGGGGGATGTATGACGGAATGAATGCATTGCCAAGACGTGAGATGAACTCGAAAATTTCCTGTGGATCTCTCGGTCTCTGGAGATCCTCCGAGATGCGTGCATGCTTCTCTTTGCAGAGGTCGTCAAAGAATAGCCCACCAATTCCGCGAGTTTCATGGCGGTGAGGAAGGTAAAAGTATTCATCGCACCATTTTTTGAACGTGGAGTATAGCTCGTCATTTTGACATGCGTCCTTCAAGGTTGTGTGAAAGTGCCTCGCGTCGTCCTCGTCAAGATACGATGGTGTTAGATCGGATCCCCCACCGAACCACCACGCAACGACCTTCCCTGCCTGCCCTCCGCTGCCTGTCTTTTCGGTGATTTCAAAGTAGCGATAGTTGGCATGTACGGTGGGGTCGAATGGGCCGCGGGGATGGATGACGAGACTGATTCCAGCGGCAAAGAAGGGGAGGCTGGTATTTTCGTCGTAGGGAATAGACGAATGATCGGCGCGCATCTCCTTGATGGCGGCGGGGGGGAGGATTCCGTGCACGACGGACACGTTCACGCCTGCCTTCTCGAGCTTGGTCTGCTGAGCCGAGGTCGTCTGACCAGGCTCGGGTGCGCAGGCGAAGACGCAGGACAGGCCTCTGCCGCCAGAATCCCTCGTCCACGCGTCACGCTTGAACTTGGGGGCGTTTGGGTCAAGTTCTTCGAGCGCAGCGACGATGTCGGCTTGGAGGCCGTCTACGAGCGCCTCCACCTTTTCGCGCATGGTCGTCATGGCTGATCGATAATGACACAGATCACGTGTCTTTCAGCCTCCTCTGGACAAAGACACAGTTTGCCGTCCGTCCGCTACATCCGATCCCCAAGCTTGATCGCATTCAAAGTATCTTTTCGCCATGGATGCCCGTCTTCGACGAGTGAACAAGGAAATAACTGGTAAATGATGGCGAGCAGCGGGAGCTGCCATTGCTGACGCAACTTCCTTTGCCCAGACTGCAAGAACGACAAATCCTCTAGCATCAACATCGACCTCGTCGATAACTCTCCCTTTCACCTGAGAGGTTCGTTTCCTGGCCCAAAAGACACGCCATATGAGGGCGGGATGTTCGAGGTGGTGAGTCGGGAGCCCGTCGATGTACATTGTGGATGCCCATGGGCATCTTCCAACAGGACATCGTAATCCCAGAATCGTATCCGTTCCAGCCAGTCAAGATGAAGTTCATCACCAAGGTGTACCACCCCAACGTCTCCTCAGCTTCTGGTGCCATCTGTCTCGACATCCTCAAGGACGCCTGGTCTCCTGTCCTCACGCTCAAGTCCACGCTGATATCGCTTCAGTCCCTCTTGTGTTCTCCTGAGCCGAACGATCCACAGGATGCTGAAGTTGCCAAGCACTACACGACGAGCAAGCGCAGTTTCGAGGACACGGCGAGGTATTGGACTCAGGTGTACGCAGGAGGCTCTTCGCGTGGAAAGGCCCCTGCGCGCGAGCCACAAAAAGACGATGTTGCGATCGCAGGCCTCGAGAAGGCACACGTAGACCAATTCGAAGGGCTTGGGTTCGAACGATCGAAAGTGGTGCGTGTCCAGTTTAGCCAAGCGAACCTTTATCGTTTACCCGTTGCTTACTCATACCTCGTCTTCCACGGATCAGATTGATGTTCTCCGGAGATTGAATTACCGTGGAGCAAACGTAGCCAATATATCGGAAGATAAAGTTGTGGAAGAACTGTTGAAATGACATCGATTTCAGCACATACCCTGCGAATATGTCATTGTGAATCCGCTATCGATGTATCCCTGCAGGTTATGACACTGTATCTACACTTCCTCGGCACGCCCGCAGACTGTTCGCTTGGATCACACCTATCACCCGTGTACGCACACGCCCCTGAGTACTGACTGCTCTGGTACTCGCTTCTCGGGATCCTTGTGCTTTCCTCATGTGGGGCGGGAATGAACCTACCGCAGGGCATTTACCCTGAGAGATTCTCGATCTTGCGGCTGCTAAACTTATTTTGACGTCTGTGAAAGGACGAAGGCAGAACGTGCATGGCGAATTGGTAGCAGGTCAGAATCATATTTCGAGATTCGGAGTCAAGAAGGACCCCTGTCGTGGATATCAGTTTATCTTCTTTTTTTTATATATGCATATCTTGGAAATTGGAGCTGGGCGATGGGGTTGTGCATGTCATGAACCATCCACTTTAGGTCCCTCCACGTTGATTGACAGCGAATAAGGTGGGCGGGAACCTCGACGCATGGCAACTAGATTTGTAAAGAAAAAAAGTATATTTTCAAATAGAAAAGAAGCGAAAAAGGAAGCACGCGCGAAAAAGGGGTAAGAATACGATGTCCAACCGGTACCATCTTATGTGGAGGTAGAGGGTGCGAACCACAACTCAAATTATGTATTACATAAATTTTAAGCCTTACTGGCTTCGGATTGACATCAAGTCGGGCAGGAAGGAGAAAACAATGATAATAATAATACATCAACCGTTTGCTGGACAGCTAGCGGCCATCTACGACGTGTAGCGGACGACTAGGAAGCAGAGCAATATGGTGAAGGATTCCCCGCGTAGTAAGATTGACCAGAAAGGCGAGGCAGATAGGACACTCTGCCTACTATATTGGCTATGAACCAACCCAAAGCATGACAAATTCGACTGAAAATGCTCATGCAGGCGACTTGGATCATAGAATATAGCAGGTCAGAGTGACACCAAAAGCCGCTTCAACAGCCAACCCGACTAGCCATGGGCCCAAGTGGTGATAGAAGGCAGGAGAGTGGTGGAGGGCATAGGGGAGTATGAATTGCGAGGAAAACCTGGTTGAAGGGTTTTTGACGACTCTGGCCCGTTTCCACGACGGCCGCTTTTATACGCTGTACATGTCTCGTTGCATCGAGTTTTTTTTTTCATAAAAAATGTTTATTGCATGCCCTGTTCCTCCAAATCCGACCACGTCGGCTCTTTTGGGGTTTTTTTTCCGCCATCATGTCATTAAATTGACATACACTAGGATCCCCAACTCAGCTCATTCCGCCATCATACTTATCAGCGGATAAAATGATTTGTAGCTTATCGAGCGTCCTGCAGGGCACGTCGTGAAAGGAAGTGGGGGCATTTCGAGACCGGCCCATATGAACGGCAAACATCAGCATGATTAGCTATCGTGGCACAGATGGATCAAAGTCCGACGACGCTCGTCCTGCCATCCGGTGCTTGAGAAGCCACACCTGGTGAGTTGCTTACGCACAGTTCCGCGGTGTCCCGGGTGAAGAAAAGTTTTTTCTTTTTTTTCTTCCGACACGCTCACAAAGACAGGGGTGTCAGGGACTGAAGGGATCAACACTGGTGGAGCCCCGCTTTACGCCAGTACCGCTTTTGTCGGATGTGACAGCATCCCGAGCGAAGCTTGTTGTCGCGTTATGTGCGTTGCTTCAATAGTGCGGGGATCATAACCGAAAATGTGCCAGCCTTCTCACCTCCCAAGCGCACTCGAATTGGCTGACGAAGCACTCACTCCCCAGCTAGTCCACTGACATTGAAAGACAGTGCCCGTCCGTGTGAAACATCAATTGGTAAGCGCTCACACACGTTGGCAACGAAATGGAACGATGCCTGATGGATTCATTGTGAATCCAAAACAATGCTACGGAGCGCATTCATAGAATGAAAAACAGAAGAGCCACATCTGGTGCGGAGCGGCATTAGAGCTGGGTGCCACACAAATAAAATTTCGACACTGAATTTGGCACCCTACTACGGTCAGGCTACGAGGATGGAGCCAACCACAGAAATTTACGGAACAAGGTGTTTTCTCTGTTGCGTCAGAACACGTTCAAGAACCCCAAAACATGTTGGAAACTTCGACACACGCGGTGATAGGTCACCTTGGGTGGAGCGACCCTTATACTCTTAGAGTAACCGATAACCGAAGAAAATGAATGCGAGGAAATTGTCTGGCGAAGGTCAATGATCAACAATGTTACGCAGAATTTTCCGCATGGATACTTGGGGTACAGGGTAGTGGTATGATATGGGTGACGAACGTGAACGACCTGTGCTTTAGTAGCCAGCTGACAGTTCGGAAGCGTGCACATATAGAGACACTCACTCGAGCAGGAGGTCAAAACACCGTTCCATGGGGCTGTGTTCGCAGCTACCCTACTGCCTCGCTGTCCGTCAGCGCCATCTTCATGCACGAAAATTCTACCCCGCCCCTAGTAAACGTGTAACCAGTGGGGACGAGACCACGCTTCTCGTACCACAGACTACTGCTGGTCCGGGCGTTGCACCAGAGGATGTTTGTTCCTTTGTTCGTGCAATACGACGCCACGTAGCGCAGTAGGCTAGTTCCAATACCTTGACCCTGGAACTCTGGGCGGCAGGCAAATTTCCTAAACTGCGCAAAAGTTTCGTGATCGCCGCCCGCTGTGGTATCACCACCAGCCTCAGCAGCCCCAGTGGCGGATGATGGAAGACCAGAATTGTCGAAAAAGACAGAGATAACAGCGACAGCCTTGTCCAGACCAGGTACAAAAGCACCGAAATGGCAACCGGAGTTATCATCGGCCAGACGCACGTAAATTGAATCAAGTGGCTTGTCTGGCCACAGAACCAACTGACGCAGTTCCACAGTCTGGTCCGCGGTGATCTGTCTGATGTGCCATGGAGGTGGTTCTGGAAAGAGAAGGACGTGACTCACAGGTCCCTCATTTCGTAGCCAGCTATCGAAGCAGACACTTACGGTCTGTGGTTGTGGGTCTCATAACAAAGTTCGCTTCCCCAGCCGGCGACTCCGACATGTCTGTGAATGATGGCTTTAAGGTTTCCAATGAACACCGTACTTTTTTTCCCGCATCATACACAGGTTCACGATTGCCTAATAGGGCGATTTCAAGCTTTTTTTATTTGGAACTCCCCACCCGACATCCAAACTCGTACTACATACTGTGATACACATGTTGGCAAACGCGTTGGTGAGAAGTAACTCGGAGTCTGATCTAATCCGCTAGTGCAGC
>JBBPKM010000288.1:0-17060 GCA_038089255.1 Austroboletus rostrupii
GATCGACGCTATGCAAAAAGCAATCAAGGCGGCTAGGCACGTCGGCAGGTTAGGGTTGATCGTCGTTGGCTAACACTCCATTTTCAGCGGAGGCTCGACGCATCGTGCATGGCAAACTCTGCCCCGACACCTTCGTCGTAGGGCAGCCAGTCACGATGCTCGACGCGTCCCGATGCGTCTCCGAGACAAGGCGCGGGCAGAAGTAAGCCTGTCTTGACTAGTGGAACTGTATATATGCATCATTTCTACAGATGGATGCCAACAAACATCGGCCCCTCGGACCGCCTAAACGAGGGAAAGCGAACCAAATCACGCGTACCGAGACTTTACTGAAGCGCCAGCGTGAGTCGCTCTTTCAGCGTTCGCCTTATACATATTGAACACGCGGAACCTGATTCCAGGCGACAAAACGTGGCTCGAGACGCATATTTGGCACGCCAAAAGAGCAAAGATGCAAAACATGTGGGGATATCGGCTCGTACGCATGCGTATACATTGCTTGTGTGCGTTGGTTGATCCATCTTTCCTATCAGGCTGTGACGCCGACTGAAAAGGCGTTTAGACCGTCTCATCGAGCTTCGGTGCATGGCTCTATCTTACACGACGCGTCTTATTATGCCACGATAGAGCTCAAAGGGCCACAACAGCTTCTCCAAGCGGCACTCGAACAATGTTGCGATCCTCAAGTTTCTGGGATGAAGCGGTTTGTACGCGTTTCTGACTGGCACACTTGCTGACGCTCGTCGTAGCTGTATCACTGGTGGTCGTGCGTGCGAGAGTCACATGTACACACGTGCGAGTTATCCGCGCGGTCTACTTGGCCCCGTGATCATCTTATGGCGCCCATTGTCTCTTGTATCCCAGAATGTTGAACCTGACGTACAACAGAAAAAAGCGAAAGGGAAAAGGAAAGGAAAGGGAAAACAGGTCGAAACCGATGAGGACATGTCACTGAGGCCCGCTGGTCCAAGGTTCCTTTGGATCCGTTGTCACCCAGCCATCTTTGAAGACGTTTTTGAAACTTTGCGAACTTCGGCCTCTTATGTCCTTGAGCAGAGCAAGAAGAATGACCCGAATGTAAATGCGGAGATCGAGATCGCTGATCTCAGAGGGTGCATCAATGCTTTCGAGATCATGGGACCCAAGTCGAGTCAAGTTATCAGAGGCGTTTTTTCCTTCGCAGGAAAAGATGATAGGAAGGACCCCAAAAAGGTTAGGATTTTTCACTCAAACAGGCTAATATTACTGACATTCGTAGTTTTGGGATTCGTTGACTGATCTTCAGACTTCTGGAAGCGTACCACGTGGCATGGTAATCGGGCTCAAGGTCCTTGACCCGAGATTAAGGTGAGGGAGGATTACAACTGTCACAATGTTCGACGTTAAGACATCCAACGTCACTTTCACAGGTTCCCACCGAAGAATGCCAAACCTCATTACCCTGATGTTACACAACCTTCTACAGAGTCATCCCCGGCTTTCTTCTTCCCCACTGCTCTCACAGCACAGAGTGAGATTTGGGATGAGGAAAAGCGAGGAAGTCTCAAGAAGCCAAAGTATAAAAAGAAGGATATCGACGATAGACGCTCCAAGGTTGGCATTTATTTTTCATTGTTCTGTCATTTTAAACGTCGATTTGTAGAACCTCGTTCCTGGCACTCCGCTCAATCCTCTTCGCCAAGATGACCGAATACCTATTCTTCTCGTCCAACGATCTATAGAACCATGCCTTCCAATTAGTTCTGCTTTGCAATCGGATAACGCATCGGGTATCCATGGATGGACATTGCTATTTCCTGCAGGTTGGGGGATGGCTTTCCTCTCGTCACTTCTATATACTGGGACCCGATTTGCTGGCCAGCGAGAACGCACGAAGCAGTTTTTTGAAGCTGGCGTGTGTAGTTTTCCGAACGATTATCCTACCACCGCTGCACATGACATTGTCACTAATGATCGTGCCGTGGAGGAGAAGGGTCGCTGGGAACGAACTCCTCCAGCAAAGAAATCAAACTATCAAAAATTGGGTACGAGAAGCCCCTGGTGCGCAGACTGGGATGTCGTACTTGGGTTGAAGGAGCCGACCGCGACGAATAGCGCAGGGCAGGAATTAGTGACGACACAGCGAGAAGGTGCACCCGATTCCGATGCAGCACCAGTTTGCGAGGATAGTTCCAACATACAGCCCTGGCTTCTGCGAGGGCCTCGAACCGCTACGTTACTTTCCAACGTGTCCATCACGCCGGCCCAGCTTCTAGGTGAAATCAATAAGCTCCGAGTGAAGAATCACATGGAACTATTGGATGCATCGTTGACGGCAGAAGATCTGATGCGATCGGCGCTCGTGATGGTTCGCGCCAAGATGGTGCGGAGAGGTGCGCCAACGGATATGGCGAATATCTACAAGATGGACGACATCGAGGCGCGTAAATGGCTCAAGACGCTCGAGAAGCCAAGCCAAGGAGCTGCCGATTGGGATGATAGCACAGAAACTGTCGAGCATGAGGCAAGTCACTTCTCCCGTCCTCACGCGATGGGGCAATATTTACGTTCCTAGCTCGGAGAAATCGCGCCTTCACAGACGGCCATCATCGGATACGTGACGACGGGTGACGTTTCGTTGTCGCGTGGCGAAGGCCTTGCGATAGGTGCTATTCCGGTCTCGGACTATTTGGGACTGCGTAATCAGGCCTCAAGGTCAGTGACCTTTGGGACTCCAGCTGGCCGTCTTTTGACTTGATCGGTCCTGCACAGGCTTGGTCAGTCGTTTGTGTTGGCAAAAATTAGGAACCGGGACGGTACGACTTGTCGTTTGGCGTACTTGGAGCTTTTGGATGCATAGGTGTTTTTCATTTCGACATGCGTCACGGGAGTTTGCTTCTAAACACCATTTTTTATATGTATGATATACTGGTTATAATATTGAAACGTTTCTAGGGGCCATACTCTTTCGATATTGACTTGGGCTCTCGCTCACTTTATCCAAACGCTCTTTCGCAAAGCAAAAAAATGGCTCGTGTTCAACCTGGGAATAGTATCTGATGTCGTCGGTAAGATCAGTGTAAGTTACTTAGTTCTATGTCTGCGGCCCTTTTGTAGTTCATCACTGCCCCTCCGGCGTGGCCCCATGATGGCGACGTGCTTCGGACGAGCCACGGTCTATGGGACTGAATGACTAGGCGAATTTCAGGTGGAAAATAAATTTCATTCTCTTGCGTAGTCCACACGGAAGAGGCTTCCTAACAGGACGGATCAAGCGTCCGGCAAGACACTCCTGGGAAGTGACGTTGGCCATCCTTACAGTTCATTAGAGGGCGATTTCCTCCGCCATCTCCCCCAGGTCCCAGAGAAGACGTAGGACTCCGCCTGCCCAATTCGCTCACCCTTTTCTGTTTCCGGACGATGTGGCACTATTTCCTGATCGTCGATGCTCTGACCGATATTGCGAAGAAACAAAAAAGAGCGCCTGGGGTAGCCTGCTCAGTTCACCACATCACTCCTGTTCCGAATTCGTTGTATGTTGGCATGTCTGTGCAGTCAGATGACTGAAAGGAGGGCAGAGATATCCCGCATGTGTGAGTGGTTTATGGGCGTGAGGTGCTAAATCTTTCGAGAGTTGGCTTGTCCTATGTATGTAAGTTATCGGATCGATGGACGAAGGCGACCTTTCACTAGTTGGGCGCAGTTTAATTACAAACGCTTGTCCACCTGTCATGGTCCACCTGCTTGAACACTTCAATATATCGTGCGTATATTTCCGTAAGTATTGATATATCACCATACTGCGCGGAAATAATCAGGGTGCGTAGCGCAGTGGTAGCGCGCATGCTTTGCAGCACTCAGTATGAGTAAATTTGTATGAGGCCCAGGGTTCGATCCCCTGCGCATCCAGATGTTTTTAGTGATATGAGATCACTCACACTTGGTTGGCTTATGGGGTGTTTACATTACATTAACATCCTTTGAAAGTCAATTTTACCGCGCGATGATTCATAAAACCTAAGTCTAATAGACAGAATCGACTATACGCGCGGCCGTACTCCAAACGGGCGTACCAGCCGTAAACTCGTTCGCATTCGAGGTCATGAGTAACCCCACTACAAAATCTGTATCAATAACACGATCCAAGATACAGCCGTCACCCAGCACAAGCTGGACTCACCGATCAGACCAAATAAGCCCAACACACTGCCAAAGACTTCTACCACGAGGACTTTCACAAACAGCGTCGGATCAGCAGCATCTGCAAGGGCCGCTGTACTGCCCGCAATGCCTACGCAAATACCACACAAGAGGTTGCACACGCCGACGGTCAAGCCACCAAAGAAAAGGGCAAATCCTTGTTGTTACAAATCGTGTCAACAGCGTCGATGCCGCAGCGACAGGGCTGAAACAACCACCTACCGGTGTAATAATTCTGGCGCGTGTATAACAGTGCTTCGGGGACGGCTTGTAGTTTTGCGGAATAGACAATGCCGAGGATCTATGCGCCAAAAATACAATGGTTGTCACCCAACTATACGCCAGGACGGAATGCATCATACCACGCCGTAGATAGCCACGACTTCACAGAAAATGATGCTAGCAGGCGCAGAGGTGAGAAACGGAGCGGATGCGCGAGAAAGAGAGAAAAATAATACGACATACCTAATCAAGTTCTTGGTGCTAATTCGGGGCGTTCGAACACCTCCGCCCAGGATGGACGAACCGGTCAGGAAGATGCCCCTGCAGTAAGAGGAGAGTCGGCAAGCACGTTAGCGCTGAAATAGGCATCGGTGCTGAAAAAGAGACATGCCATCCAGCTCCAAGAACGCTCAGCCCTATGCAAAGGCCGATACCGAGAGAACCCCAGACGAAAGGGCTGGTTTGTTCGAGAAATCGGCCGACATTGAACGCCTCACCCGAGTCTGCGAATTAGTTAGCGAGAGCTCGGCGATTCAGGTGTGCAAACAAACCGGTGAATAGCAGGTAGAGAGCTATTATTGCGACGAAGAACGAAGGTATACCAATGGTATAATATGTTGTGTAGAACCCCATGTTGCTTTCGTCGAGTAGAGCGGCGAGAAACAAAGCCGCTACTTAGTTTGTTTGTACCATATTTGTGGCTGTGATAAATAACCCCTGTCCTACCACTCTACATTAACTAGTACTACAAACGACTGTCCGAGTAGTCATCTCGACCTCCAGCCTGTCCTGGTTGCACGGTCATCGAGGTCCCTGAAAATAGATGTGAGCTGTATTTCTGGAAGAGCAAACCGCACTCACTGCCTACTATTCTGGACACGCAAGAACAACCAGTCGACTGCCTCACGTACGCCTTGTCTACACAGCCCATACGCTCAACTGGAGGAAAAGAAGGAAGTAGGAGAGCTGCGCACCCTTCTAGTGCCGACACACCCATCACCTCGAGGCTCGCAATCCGCCTCTTCTTCCTTTCCTCTTCCTCGCCTTCTTCCTCGGCGTATCGCCTACGCGCGCTGTCCCGTCGATGATGGTCCCACACCTCGTAATCTTGTCGAATTTCAGCTGCCGACATACTCGTGAGTGTGTCCTGTTTGTTTGCAAGAAGGAGAAGGGGAACATTGAGGATCCGAGGCGAAGAAAGAACGCTGTCTGTTGTGCATATGGGTGGATGAGAGAAGCAGTCCAGAGACAGACAAGCCGGAAGACGAGTAAAACAGCATGTTGTATCGAAAGCACTCGACTCACCAAACACTTCCCATCCTTCTCCAAGTCTCTCCCTGTCCTGTGCGTCGATCACGTACACCACAGCGTGACAGTCGTCGTAGTATCGCTGCCATATCGACCTGATCCCCCTCTGTCCCCCAATATCGAAAAAGTTGAGAATTGTGGAAGGAAGAGAGACCTTGCCCACTGACAAAGAGGGAACATGAATCGGGGCGGGGTTGTGGTGACGAGCCTCTGGATGACGTACTGTTCTGACCGACGGTCGGGCCTATCTTTGAAGGCTCCAGGCCCGGCGTGTCATTATAAAGTGTCTTGATCTTCTCTAGCAGAGTCTGCCATCGAATTCCGGCGTCAGATCTGCGTGAGCAAACGGTGATGAAGGTTGGCGCACGGTTTTTCCAGCACCATCGAGACCGATGATGATGATCGAAAATTCCTCTTTCCTGTGGCATCCGGTGACAAGGCTGGGAGGACGCTGGAGAGGGACCCACCTAGTTAGGTATTCGTGCAGACCCTTGAGGAGATGGTACATAGTCAAACACCCGTTTTAGTAGTCGGCCCCGCTTTCAAGCTCAGGTCGGTACGCTTTCACTCCGCTGCGCCCCGTTGTCTAGCGAAGCATTCTACCATCCGGTAAAGGCCAAGGCCGTGATGGACATGGCGATTCCAAGGGTGTTTGTCCAGCCAGTTAATTGGACTTGTGTCCGCTTCTTGTCAGTACTCTTCCTACCACGATATCACCAATATTGAACCATGTCTCCCTTTATTATCTCAAAGAAATAGTGCTGTTCACTGTCTATACAGGTTATAGGTATCCCTCATTTTGTCTACTGCTAAAAAGGCAAGGAGTATGTGGTTCTGGTCGAGTCCAAGCGTTCGACATACATCCCACATTGAACATTTTGAATACTGAACCAGCCTTTGGTCGAATAGAAGGAACCTACATTCCACTGGAAGAACGAGAACAAATGTGAGTAGACAAAGGGTTGTTTCCACTCTGCTGTGGCATGTTGCCACTGAGAAATCGGCTCCTACATTGGAACTTGCAAAGGCAAGGCAAGAGTGGTTTTACTGGACGTCGATGCTTGGGGTGGACATCGTGCCACAGCATACGACCCACCGACTACTGTAATTATACAGTGACCTTGTAACATAAATTTTGGCATGCCCGTAGCGAAGTGAGTGCCATTTGTTCTTCCCTTAATTAGCCTGAAATATATATTTTTCCACTCGTGCGTACCGGCCCTTAGCCTCAGCCATACTATGCCCCAGGTGAAGGTGCTGTTTGTCACTATAGAGATACGAAGACGAGGCGGCGAAGTTGGACTAATTATTTGGCAGTTCTTGGATGGTATTTGGACGAAAAGATCGGCTGACGTTATCACCAAGATTGCAGAGCTGCTGGTTCTCTGAAAAAACAGTATGCGAAGGAGCGTCCACTTTCGAAAACAAGTAGGCACTGTGAAAATGTATGCCACAGGGCATAGGCAGAGGTACAGTCACATCTACATTCATACAGCAAAATAACTATGCTCGTGCCCATTCCGGATGCGCTTGTATGTATTCATATTTTCTATGTTTACATGCACTGACATGCAACATTACACCCTTCTCACTCGCCAAGAGCCTGTTTGATGCAGGATATTTCACAAGGCAAGCATCCCACATAATGGAGGAGTAGCACTATGATAGTGATCACAACAGGGATCCCCAGACCCAAACCCAGGCCTAAACCTAAATCGAATGGGAGGTGTGTTTCACTTGAACCTGCCTGGGTGGCATTCCCTGTCGAGCTTGATGACCCATTCCCCGTTGATGGATTCAGATAGAATACAGCATCCCCATATGGATACAGAATCAGCTATGACGCATTTAGTATTCAGAGAGGTATGAAAGCATCCAGCTTACTTCTGTTGTATTTGTGAAGTACCCATTACCTACATTCCAGACCAGTGAACAAGTGTAACTTGGACAAATTCTGCACAGTCTCAGGAAAATACGTGACAAATACAAATACAACTCACTCATATCCGGTTGGTTCTGTACTGGTGGTA
Source organism: Austroboletus rostrupii (assembly GCA_038089255.1). Taxonomy (NCBI): domain Eukaryota; kingdom Fungi; phylum Basidiomycota; class Agaricomycetes; order Boletales; family Boletaceae; genus Austroboletus; species Austroboletus rostrupii. The sequence goes on from JBBPKM010000288.1 coordinate 7,740, forward strand.
TTGATGTACCATGGAACTGGTGTCTCACTCGCTCCTAGAGCCGAGTAGAGGCTGGTCCCGATGTACACTTGGTACTGAACGTTTTTGATTGTGGCCCAGCCTAATGTCGAGTTGAAAGGAATGAAATTCCACTAGACGAATAAGACGGATGGTGAGCTATAAACTATTATATTTATGGCTGTTTCGCTCACCATCTGTCCTGAAGTCCCATCACATTGTGCAAATGATACATTCGTCCCTGCATTTGCACTAGTGAACGCAAGACATCCTTCTGAGCTGTCCGCTAGTTGAGCGGCAATGGAGAAAGTGCCAGAAATGTTTGCGGCGGTAGACATCGTTCCACGCTGAGCGGCACGAGAAATAGGCGTCAATGGGATGGGTCACAAATCGTTTGGTGGTTCGAACAATGGATTATATATGCATGTACCGACCCTGCATTCCTCCTCAAATGATCACTACGTAAGTAGTAAAGACTTTTTCTCTCAACGGATTATGCTATGGCTAGGCTGCAACAACTTTACAATATATCTAGGACTTGCTTAGATGCTATACGAAGTCGAACGGGACGTAGAAATGAGTGAGGTACACAGTTAAAATTTTCTACATGGTGAGACCAATTTTCGTTGTAGGTAATGATTCGTTTCTTTGACCCCCACCTCCCGAGGGCCTCTGTGCCCAGAGAATCAAGTGCACTTCGCCGTGGCCTCGAAACAGCCTCTTCTTGGCCTCATTCATGCCTTATCCTGACCTCTAGCCTTCAAATACTTCCATCTAGCATACCATCTGCCCCATTTAGATAATCACGTTGCCATCATGGCCTTGATGACGCCTCGCTATTGCCTCGTTCCAGCCTCGTCCCGACCTCGATGGTCCATCACTACAAAATATGCTGAGTGTTGCTCCTCGAAATACACACTGAGGTTGGCACCCTGGTACTGGAAACTATCAGTGCTGAAATAGAATGAATTGTACGTATGTAACGCTCCGAAACGGTCGCGTTGACATTCAATGGGAGACCGAACCCGGCTAGATGATCATTATCTGAATGCTACAAGCAGGTGTAAGTACATCGGTGGTGGTCATGCGGAGATATGAATTGCGTGCTGTCGGAATCGAATAAATACGGCGTGAATCGGCGGGTAAGAAAAATGTCTTTTCAGTGTACCCTTGTCCACGGATGAATGGGTAGGACGAGAGCCCGTAGAGTGCAGTTCTATTCAATCACCCATTTCCGGACGGCTTCTTTGACAAGACGCGCCATCTCCGCCTTAGCTTGCTTCTTTGCGCTGTCTGTGATACCAACGAGCTTGTCGAGCGAGCGGGGAGAAGTCGTGAGGGGATCGAATTCGAGGAGGTGACCGTCTCTCGTGGGTATCGACACGAGTGCGGATGCAGCACTCGATTGGTGTGAAGCTGACGACAGCGTGGCATTCAGGCCTGGTGGTGCCGTGTCAGACGGCGCGAGGGGTCGTGTCCGTGAATTAGGGCGCGAATGAGAAGCCATGCTTCGCGTTTGCGAGTTTTCTCGTGAGTTCGTCTGAGGAACGATTCCGTCCGACTGGTGTTGCGAAGCCGAGGAAGGATCGCGTCGTATAACGATGCTGTTGACGCGTCGCAGAGTCTTGGAGGCGTTGTCGTTTCTCTGCTTTCCTTTGCCTTTTCCGACCAGATGGGACTCTTCTTCTTCGATGTCTTCCTGGGTGAACCAGCCTAGCCCGAGAGTGAATGGGTTGGCCAGCGGGGAGCCGTTCACGCTAAGCATGCTTTCGTCATGTCGGGGTGCACGCAGGGATGGGTATGTGGGTGCTTTAGGGGGTAACATGGTTGGATTGAAGGTCGCGCTGGAGGGGGGCTGAGCGCGTTGGTTGGCAGTTGTGCCATTTGGCTGCTTGGACGGTGACGCAGTCCGAGCGGGAGCAAAGAACGGCGGTTTGGCCACCTTTTGAGGACTCGGGGAAGGCCTGAGGGTAGGTAGCCGGGACGTCGCGGTCCGGGCGGCGGATGCGCGCGACACATTCAAGAGACCGGCCGTCTTTTTCGGCGAGGCAGCCATCATGCGAGCTGGGCGCATCAACACGACTGGCAGCAGAGAACACGAATGGCCGCTCACCGTTCTTGGGCGCCTTCGCCCTCTCTGCGTCCTGCGCCTGCACGGGCCCAGACGCCTCCGACTCCTCCTGCGCAGCTGCCCACTTGCGCTTGCGCGTGTCTCTGTCGATCTCGAACTCGGTCTCGCCCATCCGTTCGCTCTGCAGACCCCGCAGACAAGTCTGAATGTCTCCGTTGTATTTGTCCGCGAAATCGCCCATGGACACACCTCGGACGAGCTTTGGAATGCGTGAGATGAGGCCCTCTTGATGGAGCCGGAAATTCTCGAGTGCGACGGAGAGCCATTCTTCGAGCTGACGAACGCGGTGTTCGACTGTGGTCGTTGGTGGCAGGACGCGAAACAAGCCAACAGAGTCCATACCTTCGATGTCGAGGTTCTTCGTGAGCTGCTGCTTCTCCTCGGGCGTGTATTTGCGCGTCGCCTTCATCGTGGACTCCACCTGGACGTCGATGATAACGAGGCCGGTTTTTCTGAGGGCGAAAGTCACGTGATCGTATGTACATTTTTTGCGAGTGACGTCTTTTCTTTTTTCCTGTTCCGCTCATGCATCGGCAACTCGCCAGGACGGTCGCAGGAAGGCGCGTTGTGCAGCCGTTCTTTGCACGGTCCTTGCGCGTCTCTCTGCCCCCCGGCGCAGAGCCCCTTCCAGACCAACCCCGGAGCGCACCCCACGAGCCTCGCTTTCCGAAGCCACAACCCCCACCAGACGTAGACGCAGACAAGGCTTCCGCGACGCGCAAGAAAGCCTCCAAACCCAAACAGCTCATCACCAGGAGCTCCAAGCGTTCAAAAGTCGCGCGTAAATCCAAAACTGCGTCGACTGCGCATGCGGAGCAGGACCAAGCTTCCGGAGAGCATAATAAATGGGTCTCTGGTTGGGGAAAGGATGGTGCGCGCCTTGTCCCCGGGTACTTGAAACCAGTTTATTTGATGACGTAGAGCTGGCCCCACCGCCGCCGACAAAGCGTCGTGCGCCTAAACTTCGCCCCAAGAAAGAGATCGTGCCAGCAGTCTCTGACCCATCACCGTCCAATCGCTCCCTTCCTCCACACCACGTTCCTTATGTGCGTCTCGCGGAAGGCTCCCTCAGTGACATGCCCGGACGATCCAATGATGTCCTCCGAGGTATCTTGTTTTTTCGACGTACATCCATCACACTGACGAGTGGATCCACTTTGTAGACGTCCAGTCTCCTTCCGAGCACAAGCCTATTGCCCAGCTCGCACATGGTCTCGACCGCGTATTATTCAAGTCAGTAAGATCCTCGTTCTCTCGCTTAATTTGTATCCCATCCGTGTCATTTTAGTCCAGGCGTATATTGGCTCCGAGATCCTCGGTCGCGTATTTACAACTTTGCACCTTGGTTGGAATCGATACCCGCAGTCACTGAGTTTGATTTCGATCGTGTCACAGGCTTCGTAAGAAGCTCGAGGGATGATGTACGCCACACGACCCTGCGTTTCTTTGTTGTTATGTATGACCCCTATTTGTCACATTATCCAGGATCTTTGGAAGATTGCAAAACAGCACAAACGACCATTTGGAGGATCGACGTCCTCTCTGACCGGTCTCTTGAGCCATTGCTATTTTTTAATCTCTGGCGACAAAGAAGTAGAAACGGGCTCATTGAGTCGTGCATTTCTTCATCAGGCAAGTGTGTCCGAGCACCTATCGATCGATAACAAATTTTTAATACGATATCCCTTCCTGCGGACTATCTGACAATATCCATCCCTTTGAATCCATTACCTATGTACCATTAACAATTGAGACTGACAAGAGTTTGTTAGCCAACGACTTTTACGACAGGCCAACGTATGCCTATATCCGTGGTGCTCAATTATAAAGATGGAGTGTGGTTGGTAGACTCTGACAAAACGGAGGAGCTGGCGGAGAAGAATGTCCTAACATGGATGGTAAATGCCCCTCTTTTTTTGCATGGCTGTTGATCTTGCATGGCCGTGTGCGATATATATCGATCACTTCACCTTAGGGAACATTACTGGAAAAGTTTTTGACCGTCTCGGAAGGAGAGTTCAAGAAGTATTTGCGATCTTCTCCCCCCGTCGAAGACACCGATGCGAGACGGGAAGCGTATCGATATGCTATGGCAAGTAGGAATTTGTGATTATTCTGGATCGCGTTCTCAAGGCCCATTATCAATGCAGTCTGACCTGTTTGTCATGCGCTCTCAGCTTGACTGCTTCGACCCTCGGCTACCTGGGACAGGTGTGTTTGATATCAAAACACGTGCCGCCGTACCCATACGGTTGGACATTCTCAATTATGAGGTACGATATAAGTCCTCCTTGTTGTGTACACGATATTAAGACGCAATGAACATTAGGAAAACTCGGGATATCTGATCAAGTCGCTGACGGGACCTCTCGAGAGCTTTGAAAAGGAATACTACGACCTCATTCGGAGTGCATTCCTGAAATACAGGTGAATCGATCGTTGATATTGATCCGAAAAAAATGCCATCTCATCCTCTTTGACTAGTTTCCAAGCCCGCATTGGCAACATGGACGGCGTTCTGGTCGCCTACCACAATACGGCTCGTATCTTTGGATTCCAGTATGTACCTCTGGAGGAAATGGAAGAGAGGTTGTATGGTTCAGGGAAAGGGGCACGCGTGTTTAACAAGTGCGTAACGTTGCTGGAGATGATTTTGAGCGACATCGTGTCCATGTACGGAGAACGGGTAGGTTTGTTCGTTATTTGCATCCGTCCTTTCCCTTTCAGACAGCTCGCCCCCCCGGCAGGACGACGCTTACCACCCATCTTCAGAGCGTCAGATGCACTTTTGAGGCACGCGAACTGAGCCAGGAGCTGAACGTGTGGGTTGAACCCGTTGGATGGGACGAACAAGCCGAAGGCAAACCTTGTCCGATCACTGAGCTCGACGTTCGAGTAGTGAATCGCCTGGATGGTCAGGAAGTCCAAGGGGCACGGGCGGTTGCCGATGCTAATGATCGGGAATGTGGGTAACATTCTACTGACGCTTTGCCGGCATGCATGACTTCTTTTTTTTTTTTCACGCGACAGGGACGCTCCACTGGACGTTGACGGAGTCTGCACTCGAAGAGGCTGAGATTCGTCGTCGACTCGAAGGGGCACAAGATCGCCAATTCAGGGCGCTCAGCCTCCCTGCCGGCGTTGCGACGGTGGAGGAGATGAGACAGGTGTGGACGAAGATCGATTTCGGAGGGAAGAGGGGTGCACCGGAGGCGATCACCACAAAGGTCCTCCCTAAACAAGCCATGTGTGTTTGGGTCTTTGTCATGGATAACTTTGTTGACGGTCTTTTAGGGACAGTGCGACCGAGAGAGGGGAGCCATTGGAATCGGGAGTACCAGCGCAAGATGCCGTCCCGGGTTCGTCTCCGTCTCGGAATCTGAGCTTCCGCGAACCTGGCAGAGACGTCAGGCAGCTCCGTCAGCTTGCGCTCCAGGGCCGGGAAGAGACGTTGAAGGAGGAAGCCGAGGGGCGGGGCAAGGTCGTGTGGGGCTCGGCTGACGGTGCGTGGGGTGCATGGACGCAGGAGGAGCTGCCGCTTGTGAGCGGGACGTTGCCTGTGCCGGAGGATGGGACTGCGGCCGAGGTGGACGGGGAGGTGGTAGTGCAGGCGGGTGACGGGGAGGAGGATCGTGCCCGGGTGTGTTTGCATGAAAGGTGATCGCTCATTAGCATTTCTCGTCGATGGTTCGGGCCGAGCAACCGGAACTTTTAAGAAAGCTGGCTTTTGAGACGATGTTTCGATCGACGAACATGTCCCCAACGACGTATCTCCCGGAATGGAAAGTGAGCACAATCCAGGGTTTATCTGGGCTGCCGTTGGTCATGCGAGCTGGCGGCACATGGTGTTGCGCTTATCCATATGACCATGTAGGGCGGCTGCAGGCCTGCTGGGGACGCCCCGCCGAGATTAGCATGATCGTGTGCCTGCTGGCAGTGTGCTCCAGCTCCCGAGTGTCCAAATTATGACCGCCGCCGACACATGGCACATTGATGATGGCATGGAGCCACGAGCCGGTTTCGTTTTGATCGTACCTCGGCCACTCCGTTCTCTGGCCGGACCATGTCTCATCTCCCTGTGTCTCAAGCGACCCGTTCCGCGGGAATTCTCAAGTTCTGCCACTTGTTTCCGGTCGATTCAGTGAGCCGTGGGTCTCCCCAGCCTCAGCCCTGTCCCCGGGTGGGGGCGGGGGAGCGGATAGCTGCTTAAGCGGCATCAATAACCCTATCGGCTAGAACCGCCTGCCTTCAAAGTGCAACTCAGGGAACACGCTACGGTATCGCGTGGAAAAAAAAAAAACTGAATGCTTCTCCGCACCCGACGGTTCATTTAAATCGTATAAATGCCCGTCTGTTCCTTTTTCAGCCCGCTCTCGCTGCTTCCATCATGCCCAGCGCCCAGCTAGTATCCGCAAAGCTCGCGAGCGACCGTGGCTCCGATCTATCCAGCTCGCAGCAGCCTGCGATATTCGAGCGTCCGACGGGATGGCGAGGAATCTACTACCATCCCGTTCTTCAGGTCTCTCTCTTGGGATTCGTCTGCTTCATGTGCCCGGGCATGTTCAATGCGCTTACCGGCCTCGGGGGCGGCGGCCAGGTCAACTCGGCGGACCAAGCTAATGCCAGCGCAGCGTTGTATTCGACCTTCGCCTTCTTTGGTTTCTTTGCTGGGTGAGTCAGGGCCACGCCCGATCCTCGGACGGTTTGGATAACAAACAAATTTCGCAAAGCACGATCAACAACTTCTTTGGACCGCGAGTGACGCTCATATTGGGCGCGTGGGGCTATTCTCTATATATCGCTTCGTTCTTGTATGGCTTTCTCTTTTCATCCCAGACGCAATTTGACTGGTCCTCAGAGCTGTAAACATTCACCCTGGTGCGGGTGCGTTCGTCGTCACCTCCGGCGCCGTCCTTGGAATTTGTGCTGCCCTGCTGTGGACTGCCCAAGGTGCCATGATGATGTCCTACCCGACTGAAGCTCAAAAGGGCGCTTTCATCGGCATCTTTTGGGCCATCTTCAATTTGGGTGGTGTGGTCGGCTCTGCGGTCGCGTTCGGACAAAATTTCCACTCGACGGTAGGTCGAAATTGCTTGCACTGATCCGGACGTGAGGTTCATCATCCTTTTCAGGCCGGATCAGGTATAGTTCCACTTCCTGTATCGGGGATATGTTCATTCATGAGATCTTTTCGCCGCTATCAGTCGGGAATGGGACCTACGTAAGTGCGCTGCGTCATGTCCCAAAGGAAATGAAGCCGAAGTGGCTCTTGTAGATTGGCTTCTTGGTCCTCACCGCTATCGGAGTCGTCATTCCGTTTCTTATGGCCGATCCGGACAAGGTGGTTCGTACCGACGGTACCCGAGTAGTCCGACCCAGTCATCCCTCTTGGAAGTCCGAATTCGTCAGCTTGTTTGTTGCCCTCAAAGACGATCCGTGGATTCTGCTGCTCTTCCCCATGTTTTTTGCTTCCAACTATTTCTATACTTGGCGTTCGTGTTCTTCCCTTTTCTAAATGCGGCATCTAATCCGTCAAGAACAGAGTTCAACGATTATAACGGAGCTATCTTTACCATTCGTGCCCGAGGGCTGAACAACCTTGTGTATTGGACATCTCAGATCTTTGGATCTCTCTTCATCGGATACGTCGTCCTCGACCAACAATGGTATCGTCGACGAATCCGCGCCTTTGCCGGCTGGGCCGTCGTCTTCCTCATGGTCTTTGTTGTCCACACCTGGGCTTACTTTTACCAACGGTGAGCCAAGATCACGAGCCACGCTGACGCGACGATGACGGCCCCTTGCCAATAGGACGTACACGCGCGAGAGCGTTTCTGCCGCGACCGACATCGACATTTACAGCAGCGAGTATCCGTCCCACGTCTGGCTCATGATATTCTACGGCCTCCTCGATTCCATGTGGCAGACGTACGCATACTGGCTCATGGGCGCCATGTCCAACGACATGGCCAAGCTCGCCGTGTTCACCGGGTTCTGTGAGTCTCGGTCTTTGTATCTGTCCTGGACCGACGCACCTAACGCCTCGCAGACAAGTCCCTTCAGTCGTGCGGTGCGGTGGGCGTGTGGCGGGCTGACGCCGTCAAGCTGCCGTGAGTGTTTTTGTTTTATTTTGGCGACACGAGGACGTCTTTTTTTGACAACCGGGAAATCGACGACAGGTACATGAACATCTTTCTCTCGACGTGGTGTTTGACCGCGGCGGGATTGCTGTTTGCGCTTCCGATGGTCTACTTCCGCGTTCGCGACCACACCGAGGAGGAACAAGTGCAGGACAGCCTGGACGAAGACAAGGTGGAGAGGTGAGCACCGTTCCCGTTTTAGTAGACCACCCACACACTGATAACCGGGGGCCCAATTTGTAGTCCGGGTGTGGGAGACGAAAAGGCTTAGGAGGTCGGAAAAGAGAGAGCGTGGGCGCAAATGGGAGTGTGCGAACGTTGCGTGGATCGTGTTCTGCCGAGTTTTTGGTGACGAGGGCAGACGGCTATTGTAATTTATCTACCATTTGGATTTGGGGGGTAGTAACGTTGGACAATGGGAAGTGGACCGATGGATGGATGTTCGGGCTTATCTAAAGCCTGTCAATGGCCACAGTGCTTCGACCAACTTGTTGTGCTGGGGTCCCTTTGTGGCACTATGGCGTTTGTATTGCTGTGGAGTTTTTGTACTTGCCTGCTGTATCTACACAATATGATGGACTTTCAACGATAGTGTGATATGGCACGTGTCATTGGCATTAAGAAATCGACTACATACATATTTATCAGAGGTTTTTACAAATGCCTAAAGCGATCATATTCAGTGAAACACCAATAACAAGTATCTGTCACATTATTTTCAAAATCGTTACTGAACCATGTCACTCATAGGCAGTTAAAATCACCCATCGTCCGCCAATCATAGCTGAATCGACGACATAGAGTTACAATGTTAAATGTACTCAACATTGTAGCCCTATGTCCCTTCCAGACTCGATAGCAAGACCTCCAAAGATCCTTTAGACACCCACAGCTCGGGAAAGGCATCGCTGCAAGCACATGGCCCACCTCGTCCTGCTGATCCGTTCTCGTAGCAAACATGGGAAGCACGCCGAACTCGGCCCTGAATCACTTTCACCGGCCACGTTTCAACAACCCGTTCCGGAACAACATGCACCCCGACGTGCGCATTTT
>JBBPKM010000289.1:0-17058 GCA_038089255.1 Austroboletus rostrupii
TGACGCGCCCATCGAGGTTCTCACAGCTGTCAGCCATTCAATCGCCTGGGACAACGCAAGCAGCAATCTCTTTGTTTCTTTATATCATGGAAACATCTACTGCCTCAATGTCGACTGTGCAAGAGCTGACACATCCTGGAAAGTCCATTCAACTCATGGATATGGACGCATCATGCTCGCAAAGAACAGCAAATTCATTGCAGCAGCCCAAGACTGTGCAGTGTCATTCTGGGATACAGTCACGCACAAGCAGATCGGGACCACCATCCAGGCAAAACACGACATCTGGTGTATGGACATGGCAGATAACCAAGACTTTGTAATGTGCGGGGAAAGTGGAATCACGATCCGCAATCTACGCGACATTCTTCCCTCTCATTACCTTGATACAGTACGTGCTACATTCACTCCTACAAATCTCTTTGTGACAAAAAATTCCTACAAACCACAGATTTCTCGCGACATGCGACCTTGAGGAGTGTTACCAATGGCTGCTACAACGAGAGCGTCAGAACAGTGAATGAATTGTCATTTTGACATTCTATCCACTGTGCATAGCGTATACAAAAGTGGCATATAGGGATTCAATTACCAGCGACAGCGATGATATATGTATATGGTAAACTCATGGTACGACATCTACGCAGATCGACATTCAACAGTCCAGTCGACAACTCACCCAGAGTACAATCTTTTCCATTTGCACCAGTAGATTAAACCTGTCCATCGCTCACATGGCGCCTTCGGAGGGAAAATTGTAACCGCAACATGTCGGATCGAAGGGTAATCTCTTCTTACTGTCAACATTGCCCGGCTCCGATATCGTCAAACGTGCGTTTGAAGAAGAAAAAAAGTCGAGAGGTTTCTAAGTAATCATGTACTAATGTCTTAATATTTGATTCGATGAGTTAACAGAAGAAGAGAAAAAACTTCAACAGGAATTTAAATTCTTCTTGTCAGTACGTATCATAGCTGTTCAGCACTGGGTCATATTACTACATGACCACTTGTAAGTATGCATTAGTAGCAACAAAAGGCATGGGCGAGCTTACACTCAGTCTTCCAAGTCCAAGCTAGGCTCTCTTGCTCAACAAGTACAAGGCAAGCCTACGTCACTATGACAATGAAATATTTTTGATATGTTATCAGTGCAGTGTCGTATCCCAACTTGTCGAATAATGTACTAGAATTTCACCTGGATTTGGTCGATAGTGTAGGCCATATGCTGATGGCGTCCCTGTCCCTATGCAATCACAAAGCAAGGCAGTGCATCAACACGCGCCGTTTCTGAAGCGAGCATCGATGATATAAGCTCGCATAGCAGACATTTTGTTCTGTGTGAGTTAGAGATATAAATTTTGGGGTATCCAACTCGAGCTCGTAGATTGAAGCGTGGATCACAAATATTCCGAAAACATTCATTGCGCATTTCCAAACTACCTGCAGATACGGTTCAGTGCCCGTACGCACCCATTCATATCTCGTGCGCTGAAGAAAGCTTATCCACGTCCCGATCCCAAATCACGAGCCTCCGGAAGCAGTCCAATCGCTCAACGCTTTGGAAACACGTTCACAAGTCCATGGCTGTGCGACGCGATCTGACACGAATGGTGAAGTCGTGTGGAGCTCGTCTTCTCCTCGACTGGGTGTCCAGTGCACGTTTTACACTGCGTCATTTTCTGCACTCAGAGTAAGTAACTGCCGCACCAGTTATTCCAAAATGCTCGAATTGAGATGTGATGGTCGTATTCGCGGAAGGTGCGATGCACTGGGATATGCCAATGTGGGTCTATGTCTTTCAGTATCTCCACGCATTGGTGCTCAATCGTGTAAAAAGTGTAGGAGGGCCAGAACTTGACATGTCACTGAGGTAAGTTCATTTCGTCAGAATTTCTTTGCCAAGTGATCTCTAATATTTTTACCTTGGAAATGATCTGCCTGCTAATCCGCTTACCACACTCCCATTGTGTTCACACCGATCTGGTCTCTCCTGTGAATGAGTCAGCTTCCACCTTTGCTGTCTGACCCAATATGGTCGTTCCACTGTGGCGCCGCCACCTTGAGGCTCGTTTAAGCCCTAGGCCACTATGCGTCAATGAGCAACAACTTCTTAGCTTAGGGTTAAGTAGGTTTCCTAGAGCACTTCACGACTTACCTGGGACAAGAAAAAAAAGAAAATTATGCGAGAAAGTCGCGACGCAGTTTGAGACAAGACCGTACTCATCCTTATCAAGGCCATATTACGTTTAAACTTGCACTCTCTACGCCCATCCTGCTACGTTTGAAACGCGACAACTGAACATAGTGACCGATTGATCTTTGAGAGCCAGAACCGAGGACCTCTGCTGGCAACGGTAGTACCCTAGATAGGGTACCTAGCACTCGGCCCGACCTTCTTTCTTCTTCATGGTCAGTTCAAAACCTTACCGCCATCTCAAGAGGCAATACTCCCTAAAACATCATCTGTCGGTCCTTGAACGAAGCAAATAACATTTCAAATCAGGATACTTCCACATTACATATGGTATAAGATAACTCGTTTGCTACACGAAATTGATTCCTTCTACTGAATGGTGATGCGTTGCGGCTCTTGCTCTGCGGCTTCCCTCGGAAACGTCACTTTCAGCAGGCCGTCTTCTAACTTGGCCTGGATGTCTTCAGGCTACCAAATGCGTCAGCTCCGACTTACCGGCATACTCAACAGTATTCGGCTTTACCTTTGTCCCAAAGGGAAGCTCTAACGTCCGCGAGAACTTTCCGCGATGACGCTCACGAACCGCGTGCCCCTCATTCTCGAGAGAACGAGTAGCGGCGGTCTCGCCCGACACAGTCAACTGGTTCTGCTCGAGGTCGATGATGACATCTTCCCGCTTCAGACCTGGAAGTTCGAATGTTGCCGTCACAGCATTCGCATCCACGGACTCTTTCAGGTCCATCCTGCGAATGACAAATGCTTAGACATGGTGCATCATCAACTAAACGAGGACTTTCTTACCTTGGACGCATGACCGCATATTGCGAGGGGTAAATAACGACGCGAGTACGAAACGCATCATCAAAGAGCCGTCCAAACGGGGCCAATGGTCCGTAGTGGAAACGAATCAAGGAGGACATGACTAGTGATTCGAGTGCTTGTGTATCCGCGGTTGGGCTGTGTGGGTTTCTTTGAACAATTCTGTGAGATGATACGGCCTGCGTAGGGGCATTTTATATGGGTAGTCCCTTGAGTGTAGAATAGTTCAGAAATTGGGACCATATTTTGGTTGATTGCTTACCATTCGAGAAGTTTCTCGATTGGTTGTTGATGCTTGTTTGTAAGCAACTGCCGAGTCCGACACTCAGTAAATTATTCATCCAAGATCACCATTTTCTGTGGTGCAGTTAATGTCGCCAACAAATCCACAAATCCACACACGACTGTGACATCTCCAACCGCTTGGCTCACAAGACCCACCTAGCTGACCTTGTCCGCTTCCCTCCATGGATGAAATCCCAGCACAGATTCCTATGTTCGATGCCTAATACTTCCCCCCCAGCTTGCACAACATACGCGTGCTCCTAACCCTGCTCATCACATACTTGGAATTCTTGGCATGACGCCAGGGATGGGTCGCAACAGCTCTTTGGGCACAGTATTCACCCCAACACTGTCCTTTGCATCCTCTTTTGCGCCGGTTGCAATCCCGTGACAAGGATCTAGTTCAGGGTTGTTCGTCTTGAGGTTGTTGAAGATGTCCATTGTCACATAGGGAGAGGATGACCATACGATGCACACCTGAGGGTTCGGGGTTGTTTGTCGGAGGTTGTTGAAGATGTCCGTCGTCGCATAGGGAGAGGATAACCATGTGATGCGTGCCCGGGGGAAGTGGAACGTAAGTAGGACAAGCTTTGATCACACCGAGGGCAGCGCTCGGCCAGACTCGACAGGCATATTGCTCTTCTCGGGAGCCAGCTTGACGGTGCTTATGGTATATGTCTTGCTCATCTCTGAGACTGTCCATGGCATCATCGGTGCCACACAGTGCTGGGAATTACAAAATCCGAACCTCGAGCGAAGATGTCTTGTTTGCCTCAAATTCGATGAGCAGAACGGGCTGCTTGTAGCGGATTGACATGAGCTCACATTGGGTATACCTTGTAGGAGGCTTAGTTTTGCCGAAAAGTGGAGTTGAACGCCAAACCCATAACTTACAGCCGTCTGCTATTGAAACTGGAAACCAAGTCCGGTATACTCTTTCGTTCGACACGCATATTCAGCGGAGCACGTAACCACCAACTGTCAATATCGCAGTAGTAACAGAAAGACCCGAAGCATGCAACAAGGAGGGAAGCGTCGACCGGAACTCGTGCATATCAACGACAACCTCGACGAGAGCGTGGGTTCGACTCGCTATTAAGCAAGGGAGAGGTAAGAACACACCAAGGAGGTTTGTGTACTCAACTCTTTTCGCCCACCGGCCAGACGGGAACTGATTGACTTGATTATCTGCTCTCCGGTTATACTCTCTAGTCTTATGTCCTTGTAGATCGGAAGTAGCATAGACTGCGCGAGAAACGTAAGTGGGACATGTAGATCACCATATAAACAAGATAATACTTACACCGCGCTCTTTGATCAGACGCTCAAATGATTCCTTTTCACGTCGGAGTCCCGCCAAGTACTTGTGCTCCTCGCAGCTTAGCTGATACACCATAAAGTAGACTCTCACTCCCGAACCCGGATTTGAATTCCGGTACACTTCAATGCGACGGACAAACTCGAGGCTCGGCTCGAACATCACAATGAACTTGGGTTGTATCTCTGCCAAGACCTGGTCATCGGTGTCATCGGAGTAGGTACGCACAATCACAGTCTGTTGAGGTGGAAGTAATCCATATTGGATGTCGAAATCGGCATCAAGTTGGCTTGCAAGCATTCCTTCCAGTAGTTCTACATCCATCTCAGAGACTATGAGATCGTTGACGGGTGTACTTTGCGACGCTATGCTAGATCAATAGAATTTATAAGTGGTATATATAGAGAGTAAACAAGCGACCTTACAATGCTGCAATCTCTTCGTCATCCAGTACTATCACTTCCTCAGGTTTGGGACCATCCTTGGGTCTACCTGTTGCAGAGGACGGCGCACCACCGCGTATTCTTCGTCTGTTCGCACTTTTCGCTTCCCTTTCTTTGTCCTTCTTCTGCAACGCTTCGCTCACTCTCGCAGAACCGGTACTGCCAGACGCATGACGCTCAGGCTTCTCGGGTTGTACTGATGTCCCGCTTTTGCTGGGTTTCTGGCTCGCCAGTCCGCCCTTCCAATACAAGTAACGGCGCAGTTTCGATTCCATCATCTTCTTCCCCCGTTGCCCTTTCGGCGCATCTGCGTCCATCTTTGACAGGAACTCACTGATCAGAGCAGAGGACTGAGGGGAGGATGTCATGACCAATACCGTATTTGAACCACGCCTGTCTAAACAATGGGACGTCATCAATTTGGCGTGTCAAGGACAGAGGGATTCTCACACGATGAAAGCGATTCTTGCCTCATAATCTCTTGTTCAATCTCATACAGCACATCCGCAAGGAGATCCCATTTCGGGCACTCCTCTAGAATAGGATCCAGACCATCGGGAAGCCATGACTTGGTGGGTTCTGTTTGTGGCCGTCTGCCCTGACCTTGTATGTCGTCCAACGCATCCCATGCATCTTCGTCGTCCACAAGATCCAGTACTGCCGACGGACGATCAGCACTGGCTTTCGAAATAGTGTAGCACCGCCGTTTTGCCGTTTGAAATATGATATTGGCGGCGTCTGTAAGCATCCATGGAGACTGATTTTGCCGCGCAGAACCAGTGACGGTGGTCGTGTTGGATGCTACAAGCGTTTCGAGGTACACATGGAATGCGAGAGCGTCGTAGGACAATAAATAGCTAGGACACAATCAGTGGCAATGGGGTTCGTTACATTAAATTACGCACGTTAAGAGACGTCTTAGGGTAGCAAGATCATTGACAAGCTGTTTCGTCTTCGGCCCTACCTTGTGCCATACGGGATCAAGCTGCCTGCGCACCACGGTATCAAACGATCTGAAGTAGGCATTTTCGATGTTAAGATCGTCGAGGTCGAGCTGACAAGGACTTAGTATGACGAAGGCTGGATAAAGTATGGCACCCTACCGAGGTATTTGACCGTTTTAACTCGGAAAGGGTGATAGTCATGCACTGTACTATCGCATGGTGGATGGCTGACGTGTTCTCTGTCATGTGTTGATATAATTCGACGACATCGACTTTTCGATTCTCCAGCGTGTCCTTGATAGACTGATGAAATCTGAAATCAGTTGTCAGGTAGTGACCCTTTTCTCGCCGGAGATACCGACCGGGGATATATATGCACTGTCCGCAACTGGAGTTCTTTCATGATGTTTTTCAAGGGAGACATGCCGCTTGTTATGAATTCGGGCTGATCAGAAAAAGCCTTTAGGAATCCGGTTGTGTTCTTTTCACGGTACAATCGAACGATGAAAGCTTCTAATGCAAGTGCTGTCACTCTGGAGAAGCCAGTTCGCGTTTGTGCACACCACAGAAATGATGGCGTACCTTTCAGCATGCAAGACGATGATCCCGGTGATGAGTTCGATAGGCAAGTCAGACTGCAACATATCGACGACTAATATCCTGGATGTGACCGAAACAAGGCCCCCTCTCTTGTATAGGACCTGTCTTTGACAAATATGGACAGGTACTTGACGGGTCGGCGAATGGCGAACCTATCTCGTTTGCCCATTTCGTACCCGACAATGCGCAAACCGGGCTTTCGACATCCCATGATGCCGAGCTCTTCGCCGATGGCCACCTCCTCCTCTGGTGTAGCATTGACAAGAAGAACCAAGTTCTGTGGCGAGTCGTAGATCTTCATGAGGGTGCATGTTATCCGCCGTAGCCCAAGGCCGCGAGCAAGAATGAGCAGGTCGCTTGTGGCTGGGTCGTGTATGTCCTGCAAGATGTCCTTGTGAAAGGCGAGCAGCGGCGCTGTCATGGTCAACAATTAATGTGATCCGTGCCTGCCGGTGATGCCATTCGGAATCATTCCGAATAACGGTCAGCCCACTTTTTTTTGGGCTTGCTGAGTCAGCAGACTCTACTATGATCAAATGTCAATATAACTCATTTCCACATTTCTTTTCCTCCTCCGGCTTGACTGGCATGCGCCCAGACCACTACGACATTCTCATCGTCGGCGCAGGAGTCGCAGGCTCCGCACTCGCACATGCTCTCTCTGCCGTGTCTTCAAAAATTCGCCGCTCCACCATCCGCGTCGCGCTCCTCGAGCGATCCCTTGCCGAGCCAGACCGAATAGTCGGCGAGCTCTTGCAGCCTGCAGGTGTCGCTGCTCTCCAGAAACTTGGCCTGGAGGGTGCCCTGGAAGAGATTGACTCCATTCCAGAGCATGGTTACTGTGTCGTACACTCAGGTCGTCTCGTTCATATTCCTTATCCGGACGGGCGACAAGGCCGAAGCTTCCACCACGGCAGGTTCATCATGCGCTTGAGAGAGTTTGCCAAGCGTGCTCCGGGCGTGGACGTGATAGAAGCCACCGTGAATGAGCTCATAGAGTGCGAGCACACCAAACGTGTACTGGGTGTTCGTGCGACGCGTTCATCTCCTGGTGGAAATGAGGCAAAGACCGCGTTTTTCGCCGACCTCGTTATCATCGCCGACGGATGCTTTTCCAACTTCAGAAATACGGTCATGGGCAAGTCCGCCCGCCAGTCATCAACCCGAAGCCATTTTATCGGCGCTATAATCAAAGATGCACAATTACCGATCCCCCAGCACGGCACTGTCGTTCTTGTCAAAGGACACGGACCAGTTCTCTTATACCAAATATCGGCCCATGATACTCGCATGTTGGTAGACGTGAAGAACCCGCTTCCGTCGGACCTCAAGGTAACAGGAGGTCTCACCAATCATGTCATCGTCTGACGTCCGTTTTAGGCCCATATTCTTACAAATGTCGCCCCTCAGCTGCCTGCATCTCTACATATACCTGTCCGTGAAGCACTAGACAAAGATCGTTTGCGCCGAATGCCAAATTCCTTTCTGCCAGCTGTCGAACAAGGTGGGAGATACACAAAAGAAGGTGTTTTCCTTCTCGGTGACTCTTGGAATATGCGCCATCCCCTTACTGGAGGTGGAATGAGTGTTGCCTTGAATGACGTAGTCTTGCTGGCGCACATGCTCGGTACAGTCAAGAATTACGGCGACTGGGATCAAGTCTCTGACATGCTTGCTCGCTGGCACTGGGCCCGGAAGCCAATGGCATCAACGATAAACATCCTCAGTGTCGCATTGTACGACCTCTTTGGTGCAGACGGTACGTACTTGTCTGGCAGCTTGCGCGACATTGTGATATATTTCAGTGCAGATGAATGTCTAGCAGTACTTCAAAATGGTTGCTTTAAATACTTCGAATGCGGGGGTGAGTGTATCCGTGGCCCTGTATCCCTCCTTTCTGGGTAAGTTATTTGACCTACGTTGAGAGATCTATTCAGACTGTCATTCACAGCATCATTCCTTCCCCTGCATTGCTGATGTACCACTTCTACAATGTGGCATTTTACTCGATATGGGTCATGTTCACCCATCCTCGACCTGTCCGCAACTCAAAGAGCGAAATATCCTTCTCGGCACCACTCGTGTGGGAGTATCCCTTTCTTTTGATCAAGAGTTTCAAAGTGGTGTGTTCAATGCTTTCCTTGCTTGCGAATGTGTTTGGTTGACAAGGGATAAAACTCTAGTTTTGGACAGCATGTATTGTATTCAGCCCTTTACTGTGGTCAGAGATACGGTGGTGGTGAGCGTAGATACCTGCAGGCGTAGTTTTTTTTTCTTTCTCGCTTTTCTCAAAGTCATATTTCGGATTAGGTGTGTGCGGCGTGTGGAGTTTGCCGAACGCATCCCGGGCCAAGTGTTTTAATGTCACCATGCACCTATGGATGCAACATAGGGCATTTTTTGCGGGAAATGACACGACATAAATGAGACGAAGATCGTGACCACAGCGGTGAGTCTAGGCAGTCCAGCTGGGGCGAGACCTCCGTCACGAGACGTCCATCGGCTCGTTCACGCTCCTTCCTGTATAGCAAGACCCCTAACATTCATCCATTTAAAATCATGACAGTCAAGTGCTTTACTGTCGATCAAAATAGCTATGTTATACCGACTATTTTTACTGCGCCAATCGTCGGCAATCATATTGAGCAACATGCCTGTTCAGTGCGGCGACTGACGGTCATGCCTGCCTCAGGGCCCGAATTGCGTAGTCATGGAGAAGTCAGGCAAGGTAACGTCCTTTGAAATGGTCAGATACTGTCCGCTCAATAGACCCTTTCTTTCTGGGACATATTTATGTGTAGCTGCAACCACACGTGGACGTTCTCCAGAGAAATCTCGCCAAACAAGGTTAATATTGTGCCGACAAGTATGTACTTATCAGCCCACAGCAATTCGTGACTACTCACCTACATAAGTATAACTTGATTCAGCGCCGCAAATTAGCAGTTTTTCTTCCTGGTTGTCTATTTAACAAACGGGTCGTATTATCTTGTATAACAGTTTTTGTGTCTCGATGAACAGAGTTCATGTCTACAGTGGGTTCTGAAAATAAAATATTCGGATCCCCCTGACCCGCATTATCACTCCATCAGACCTCTTTAGAATCTTTAATCTAGATCATGTCGGGAAGCGCCGTCTACCCTTAATACCATTGGGTAACCAGGTGTGATCTTCTCATCTTTACCTTTCCTCGAATCCTTCCTCTTGTTATGCGTGTTACTATCGTTTGTCTTGTCAGCACATTTGCTGCTTTCACTGCGGCTAAACATCGCCCTTTTCGACTGGGGACTGCGGTCCCTATCACGAAAGACCCGTGGTTGACGAAGACGGACAAGAGTGTCGATATTGAAGCACTTAACTCCCATATCACATCAGTCAAGGCGTACGTCTCACCTTTTCCCTAATTTGCATCCTCGCAAGTAATCCATATACAGCAAGTTCCTTCGTGGATCGGACAAATTCGACAAGGGCATGGGCCATCGAGAACCAAGTGCTGCTTCGACAGGGAATCAGAGGGGTGAATTTCATTCTGATAAACTGACTGACTATGAAAGGGAGCTGTGGTACGGAACCATCTCTGTGGGGACACCTCCCTCCGAGTTCACCGGTAAATGCTCTTTATCACCAGAAAGATTCGTGGGTCTAATATTTTGATTTTAATCTTGTTAGTGGATTTTGACACGGGTTCTAGGCACGTATTTGTCGCCCAGTATCGATATGTTTGCTCATCTGTGTTTCAGTGACATATTCTTGCCCGGATTTAAATGTGATTCAACCTGTTCCGGCCACACCATCTATGATCCAAACCATTCTTCATCATCCCAGGACTTGGGTCAGACATTTGCCCTTTCATTCCAAGATAAATCTACTGTTTCAGGCGACGTGTATACTGACACAGTTAGCGTTGCCGGACTTACGGTACTCTTTGTTTTTCGTTGAAAAGTCTCGACTGACAGTTGAACAGGCACATAACCAATCCCTTGGCTCTGCTACCGAATATTCGCCTTCCTTCGCGAAAAATAAATTCCAGCCAGATGGCCTGATGGGAATGGCTTTCCCGTCTATCTCCAAGTGTGGAGGCACCCCTTTCTTCCAGACTCTCATCTCCCAGAATGAGGTGGACCAGCAGGTATTTTCGTTCAAGCTTGCACCCGCTGGCGCAGAGCTATATCTGGGCGGTGTAAATCCGTCGTTGTACACAGACGGTTTCACCAACGTATCTTTGGTTAGCTGTGAGATAAGTGTTTTAGGCTTGGGCTCCCTGACCAATGGCCATTGTCCGGGTTATTGGGAAGTACAAATGGATGGCATCAAAGGCAGTCACGGTGATGAAGAGCCAATTACAGTGTCCAGTCCGATGAATTCAGTCATCGACACTGGCAGCACTGCCGTCCTCGGCGACTACGTGTCGGTCGATGATTTCCATAAAAAGCTCGGCGGAGCTGATGCGTCAAGTACGTTGGGTCAAGGTTATTACACTTGTATGTCTGCAAGCTTAAGTCCGCATTCTGTCGACTAATACTCAATCTACAGTTCCATGTAATTCATTCCCAAAAGTCAGCCTCGTCTTTGGAGGCACGACATTCCCCATCTCAACGCAGACCCTTAACCTTGGTCAAGCCTCCACTGGCTCGAAGGACTGCATTTCCGGCATCGTTGGAACTTCTGGCGTTGGTGAGTTCACTCTTTTGAAATAAAATAGGATAAAATAAAATAAAGCTCGATCCTCTGTTTTTCTTTGTACACCTTTGAGTTCGTTTATCTTATTTTTATCGAAACAGATTTTTGGATCATCGGAGATGTATTCCTCCAAAACGTGTACACGATGTTTGACGTAGGGAATCTGCAAGTCGGATTTGCTCCCTTGGCTCAAACACACGCATAAACTGAATGAACATCTGCTTTAATCCGACTAGATCATTGGTCTTATCTGCACCACTCTCCCTAATAATTTATTATATCTTGTTCGTGTTATTTTATGTCTCTCCCGGATGTGATCAACGACAACCGAATTTCGTATCCTGTCAGCTATGCGTGGTCCAGTTTGTTGGCTACCTTTCCCTTTAAAAACGATGATCGGTCTTAAGTAGATGTAAGCGGCGTATCACTAGCACAGCAGCCTATTCTTCACGTGAAGCATCATCCTCTGGGTGATGTTCTGTGGTTCACATTCACCAAAGGGGATGAAAGGACCGGCCAACCAGTCTCGCCGTCGGAAGACAGTCGCATAGCGCTTGCAAAGGACCTGTCTGATAGTCTGCAGAATTCCCAGCTCCGAACGGTTCACGTGCATATAAAGTGCAAGGCGGTGTGGGCAAGGCTTGTTGAGTTGTGAGGGTTTGTGGTGTCATGAGCAGAGTGAAGGGAAAGATCGATAACCTTGGGTCTAGCACGGATAGATACGTCACATGCATGTGGTGGCAGAACACGGGGGAGGGCGATCTTGTGGGTCGAAGGGGGGTCGAAGGTGAGATCTGTTTCATGCTGCGTCAAGCTCGAGCATCGTTACCGTTGTCATTGAAAAAGTTCTTCTGTCAAAGTTGACATCTTGGACAGAGGCCGTGGATTTTTAATTTTAATTGTGTGCTGAACAATTGCGATTGAACACGAGGCTTTTCGGATGACATTCGAGTGAATCGAACGAGCTCCAGGCTGCGGAAGGCATTTGGATATTGCAGTTACCCCCTTGGAAGGGTCAGCTCTGTTTGTTCAATTTTTATGTAGCATTGTAAAGAGCTTACAAGAAAGTATTTTATCCGACCTCAGTTGGCATATGGCGCATGCTTCTGCTTATATGGTGGACTTAAACGGAAGAAATACGACATGATCACCCCACATGCAATCACCCCGAGACCCGGGTAACATTCTCGTCGCAGTGTGTACACAAGGTGCACCTCGTCACTCCAAAGGCGTCCTTGTCATCACTGGCGAGCAGCACGCAGGACTTGGGCCCCCAATTAGTTCCCCTCAACATCGTCAAGCCTGTGGATGCGCCATAAATTGGCGTGACCTGACACCTCACCGTTGAGAACCACAAGGTGGAAAGTGCACCGTTAGTCCTCGCATTGAAGGTGCCAATGATTGTCGTGACATCGTAAGCTTGATATAACGCGTGGGACGCCACCCACCTCAGCGTTCGCGCCACCGTTATCATTCAGGTTGGGTGCACCATATCGAAATAGTATAAGCATCGTTGTCGAGGTAGATGGACAGGGCGTACTAATGCAATTCCGTTGCTTCTGCCCTCGACCTTATTGTCGTTCGTTGTAGTAGGCGGTACCGAAGGGAAGGCGCCAAGTATGTATGGCGTCTGTCTCTTGATTCTCAGAGACCCCACTGTGACTTGCACAAGTAATGGGTGGAAGCCGGCGAGCAATCAAGCGACAGCGTCTCGATCAGTGTGAGTCTTGAGTTTGACTGCTGCTCACACAGCCGACGTCAACGGACTCGTCGCTCACTAATCAGCGCTTTGCTACGTATTCGAAACGATTTAACTTATCAACGACATCGTTTCCGACTATCACCGGGACGACCAAGCAATGAAGCAACGGAGCGAGACCGTGTTACCAGGGGTTGGACTTGTCACTGTCCACTATGCGGTGACAGTCAAGCTCAGATTTGGGACAGAGACCCGGAGCTCTCTTCTTCGGTGACATTTCCCACGATATTTCGTTGAGTTTCCACGCATTTTCTATGTCACTTTCTGGTAATTTTCCCTTCATTTTATAGATTTATTAGTTCAAAGAATCAGAAAAAATGCTTGTAAGATCCTTCCTACAGATAGCCAGTCTAGCTATTCCGGCCAAAAAAAAAAGGCGTGACAACTCCAACGCGTGACAAGCCACGTGATCGCGGATTCACGCCGTGACTGCCGCCGTCGCAACTCAAGCGAGACCCGGGAGCCCAAGAACAATACCAACGCACCAGCCCACCAGAACGAGGGTGAAGGTGGGGTCAATACCTCCGTACGATGCCGCGCATGTGGGCACCACCACAGAAATTAAGTCGACCAGCATAGCAAGAATACGAGAGAAATAGTAAACCCATGACCTCACTCGCCGAGTTATATCCACGACCGTCGCTGCCTCTGTCGCGTCGGGCGAATGTTCTTAATCTTATCTTGCACGCACGTATCACAACATCGTTGTACATAGCACAATTGTGGCGCCACTTACAGGGACTCCTAGGTCCCACCATTGTTTGCAGCTGTTCCTTTCGCGTCGGTATGTCCGATTGGAAATACATCGTTGTCGATGTATAATGTTTCTTAGCCTATCAGTTGCCAATCCCCACGGTCTAGGGAGTTATGAAGGTGGCCGAAGAGCATCTCGTTCTGAACTGAGACTACAGGTTGACATGTGAGTTGGTACCAAATATTTCTCAGATGCACTGACAGTAAGTCGGCAAGGGAACGTCGCCTTCCGGAAATCACCAAATGTCTGCTGAGTACCGGGACTTCTGGTCATCTGCAGGGCGCATGTCTAAATCCCAGGCGATAAATTCGCTGGTCGTCTCAAAATAGTTAAAACCAACCATTCATATGGCACGTTGGTGAGCGTGACAGGGATATGATATCCGACTTGGTAGGCGTACTCTACGTGTCGAATTACCGTTAATTTTAAACCCGTTCCTGCCAGGCACGTGCACGGTGGTATGCACTACTCCCAAGATTAATTTTTGCCGAATTATTCGCTGGAGGTATTAAACCAGTCTGATCGATGTAACGCGGCAATCTTCGATTTTTCCACGAAATCGGGCATCCTCTGTGTGTTTTTCAGCCACTTGGCGACTGGCAGCCGTATATCTTAAAGGCATGCAATCATCGGGAGGGGTTTTTTTTTCCAGATATCCCCGTCTTTCGTTTAAACATCCACTCATTTAGAATGCTCCTCTCTCTGGTAACGTCCATCGTTGCACTGGCTGTATTGGCCACCGCAGCACCGTCACTATCTAGCCTCGGGAATGCTATCCCTCTCTCGAAGCGCTCTGGTTCCTTTAACAAAAACGAGGCGGTCAATTTTGATGCTCTCTTCGCTCATATTGAATCAGTAAAGAAGTGAGTCCTAAGTATTGTTTCATCATATTCACTGGAATATTCTTTTCATCAGAAAAATTAATCAAGGTTTTGCTAATGTCGAAAAGAACACTGGATCGAAACCTCCTTCCGCTATTGAAGGGCGTGATGCTGCCCTCCCTTTGGCCTTCAATCCACAAGATGTCTTTTGGTACGGCAATATTTCGGTCGGCACCCCTCCTGAACAATTCACTGGTAAGTTCTGATCACACTCTCCGCCAACCATCGTAGCACTAAATTACTGCTAATCTTTACTGTAGTTTTGATCGACACTGGTTCTTCGTAGGCATTTGCTGTTGCGAACGTAGCGTGGTCTTAATCAGTTTGACAGCGACCTGTTCTTGCCGTCTCCTTCATGCCAGACAGATTGTGATGGTCACAAACGCTGGGACCCTGACTCTTCCTCAACCGCAGTAAATATGCACAAAGAAGTTCAAAATCTCTACGGAAATGGATCAACTAAAGTCGAACTCGAAGAGTATATTGACACAGTATCGATTGCTGGTATTACCGTACGTTGTGTATCATTTACCGGCACGAGTGTTTATTTTACGAATGTAGGCAACCAAACAAGCTATCGGTTCAGCGCTCGCGTACGATCCTTCGTTCACATCCTCTCGGTTCCCGGCGGACGGTCTAATGGGCTTTGCTTTCGGATCCCTCTCAAAGTTTAATTCCAGCTCTTTATTCTTCACTCTCGTGGACGAAGGAAAGCTGTCCGAACCGGTATTTTCCGTTGGGCTTTTCGATACTGGAGGTGAGTTGTACATCGGAGGAGCCAACGACCAGTTGTACCGAGGGGATTTTACCTATACCAATGTGATCAAGCAAGTGTGTGAAGATATTGGATAAAAGTGGATATGATACTACTAATATTGATCCATCAGAGTTACTGGCTGGTAGTTGCGGAAAATATTCAAGGAAACGGAGAGACGATTCTAACCAATATCACATCTGTTATCGACACTGGTACCTCTGGGGTTGTTGGCAGTCGCTCCGATGTTGCGAAACTACACCGTTCCCTCAATGGAACACTTTTTTCGAATTCCACCGGCCCTGACGTCTATACTTGTAAGTTTGGATTAGACAAAACGGATTGGCGAAGCTAACTTTATACAGACCCATGTGACTGTTTTCCGGATATTAGTGTTACCTTTGGTGGCGTATCATTCCCCATCTCTAAGGATGCACAGAACTTTGGGCCAGTTGCGAATGGCTCGTCAGATTGCATCAGTGGAATCATCGGTGAAGATATAGCACAATCACTTGGTGAGCTCACTTGATCACTTATGTGTTGACTACTGAAAGTCACCTGTACAGATGTGTGGATTATAGGGGACACTTTCCTCAGGAATGTCTATATTACTTTCGACGCCGCCGGATTGAGGGTTGGATTTGCTGAGTTAGCCAACGTCTAACGCATTCTGAGACTCGCGTACGCGACCAGCACTATAACTTCGTTCTGTATCTATTATTGATCACCATGAAACATTCATCATAAGAAGAGTTAAAAGTAGCGCATTACCAATATTTCCTACAAATCCTGACCATGTCGGCGGGAGATTAAAATAAGCTGTCTCCACACTGGCAGGAACAGACCAGACCTACCTAGTATTGTTCCCAGACATGAGAATTCTCATCTTCAAAACTACAACAAGCAAGACTTTCAGCACTATCCAATAGAGGCCATGGAGCACCAATTTCGGTATCACAGCGATGGAGCAGGCTGACTCAGTGACCCTTCGCCCTCGTAGTCCTCGTTGTATGTTGCCATTCTGCTCCCATGCTGACATGCTGCTGACTAAGCCCCCTGATGGTCGGCTTCCCTACCGTAATCAAACTGTAACACGCAATCGAAGAATAAAAATCCCAACCGTCACTACATCATGAATGTTGGGATACAACGTTTTGTCACCCATTGAAGAGATCGATTGGCTCCAGCAAAAAGGCCCGAGTTTTCTCGTTGTGAAAAAAACACCGTCAGACGACGGTGAGACGTATGGCAACACATGGACTAGTCTTGAAACCGAAATTTAACGCAGCTCTATCGAGGTCGGTTGCGACAGTACGTGTAACACACTGAGAGTAAGTGTTTGAGCTATTATTTACGTAATCGGCACATCTGATAAACCGTCTCTTTAAAGACATAAAAAACCAGCTCACTCTACTACCGTAGATTCGGCTGCGTAAACCACTAGTTTACTTTA
The DNA here is from genome assembly GCA_038089255.1 of Austroboletus rostrupii. Lineage (NCBI taxonomy): Eukaryota > Fungi > Basidiomycota > Agaricomycetes > Boletales > Boletaceae > Austroboletus > Austroboletus rostrupii. The sequence goes on from JBBPKM010000289.1 coordinate 16,885, forward strand.
ACTCTTTTACTGATATGATCATGTCAACACAGTGGCCCGTATCAAAACACTCCGACTTCTGTTCTCGCAATGGGACCATGTGAACGATTCATGCGCACACGAGTCGGAAATTCGTGCAGAGACGGGTTGCTCTTTTACTTGCCTGGTTTGAAGGTAAAGGTTTTCCTGCCTCTT
>JBBPKM010000290.1:0-11896 GCA_038089255.1 Austroboletus rostrupii
CGAAGTCCCTTCCACAGGGGCTAAATTACCCAGTTACCCTCGCAGAGCTCGGTTCATCCAAGGCTACGCTTGTACCCTCGCGGAGCAAGCATAACAAAGAACAGCTTCTGGCCTGGACGGCTGCCTGGTGGACAGGGAATGATGGCTTCGACCCTCTTCCCACCAACCACCCGCGATACAACCAAGCCTGTTACCAGTGCCACTGCCTTGGGCATATGCAGGTTGACTGCCAGTTTTATCAGTGCTTTCATTGTCTTAAATGGGCCCCTGGACACCAGATGAATCGATGCCGACTCCGTCGGGACCTTCCACCAGCCGTCTTTTCCTCCTCCTTGTCCTCCTCCTCCTAGCAGTCTGCTCACTCAAGCACTTTCCGAAAGGCCACCATTACTTTCAGACTCCCCATATCACCCACTGGATTTCATTCTGCCGCTACACAAGGAACTCGTCATCCACACCCCTACTCCACTTCACATTCCCAGCCCACTCGTCCTGCACCGAATGTAACTGGGGGGTAATGTTACAATTTCTTTTCTTTTTCTGCGCATTTCTCCATTGTACTCCAATGTCAGACTTACATTTACTTCTGTGATACTCTTACAGACTACTTTGGTATCGCATCTGCTGAGGTGGCATCCCTCCCTATGATATATGGATTACTCATCGGCCGACTGTCAGTCATCTGATAGCCCGGTCACCCCTATGTTTTCCTTTTTTATCATGGTTTGTGCTACAAGATTGTATCTATATCAGCTCGCGTTGTAGCACCTGTACAGTAGTTTAGTTCTCCTTGGAAACCCCAGGTTTGCTTTACTCTGAACCATTCTCTTCCAGTTCGACCTCGAAGTACATTGGACTCTGTCCTACCGTTGAGTGGACGCTACACAGAAACCTTGTTCTAAGCAACTACCCATCGCTTCCCTTGGCCACAGCTCTCCCGAGGCTACACTCCATCTTACCTGGCTGAAGCATAACATTACCCCAGCCACAATCGAACGACTTGCCCAGAAGCTCTCCTCTTCCTCCCCCACTAATTTCTCTGTTAAAGCCATCGATACACCATGTGCCATCCATTGCTGGAAGGAACCCATTTCGGGAGTTGTCAAGTCAATCACCTACAATCAGATTTTAGCAGATTTGAGATATGCTACATGCATCGACACACATGTTGAACCCAACTCTGTGCTTCACTCACTGTTTATATTGTTCCTGCAAAGTACGTCCATTGCCACGATGGGCAATATTCTAGTGCAAGATGGAAGGATGGCGGGTCATGGGCAATGACTATTACAGATCCATCAAGCTATGAGGGAAAACTTGGTGATAGTGATACATGAGTTAAATTTAACAAAGTTCTTCCTAGATGTCGACCGCTACTGTCAAGCTATATCCTTTAAGCCTTCTTTAGTCAATGGCCTCTCTAACAGCCCGTCGACTCTATCAGCGTCATCCACCCCCCTCTGCTCAGATGAAGAAAGAGTTTTAGCTTGGGTTGATGTGTGGTGGTCTGGAAATGATGGCTTCAATCCACTCCCTGCCAATCACCCTCGTTATAATCAGGCTTGCTATCAGTGTCATCGCCTAGAGCATGTCCAGGTCAACTGCAACTTCTATCAATGCTTTCACTGTCTGTGGTGGGCTCCTGGGCATCGTACTAATCGCTGTGAATTATGCCAATCTATGCCAAAACCCTCATCATCCTCCTCTTCATCATTGTCCCAACATTCCTTTCGATCTGATGCTTCCACCTGGGCCACTGTTACTTTCAGCCTCCCCATATCATCCGCTGGGTTTTGTGCCACCTTTGTATACTGACCCACTCGTTCATGCCCCTACACCACTCTGCATCCCAGGTGTACTCCAGTTCGATGCCAACCCTTGCCCCCTCCTTCCAATGACAGCCTTAACAACCTCACCACGTCAAATATCACTGGATCCCCATGTGGAGAATACAGAGGATTGTAGGTTGGTTCATTATGGTACTTTGAATATAAATAGGGGGTAGTGTTACAATTCAGTTTCTTTTTTTCTCTTTTACAATGAATTTATCATTTTCTTTCACAATGCTCCTAAATGGACTACTTCAGCATTGTGTCTGCCAACGCAGACTTCCCTCCACGATATTGTTCTGACTCATCAGCCAGTATATCAATCATATGATAGCCCAGTTTCTCCTATGTTTTCCTTTCTTATCATGGTCTGTGCTACACTACGATATCTATATCAGTTTACAGGCGTAGCCACTGTACAGTAGTTTAGTTCTCCTTGGTCAATACCAAGTGTTCTTTGCTCCCAACCGTTCTCTTCCGGCTGGTTTATCGAGCACCGAGTCTTCATCCTACTCTTGAATGGATGCTCCCTTGTGCTATACAACTTAACAAGGTCATCTTTGATCTATCTAACATTTATGGCTTGGTTCATCCGAGGCTACACTTGGACCTACCCGGTACAAGTGTAACAGCTACCTTCAATGTATTGAAGGCTTTCCAGTTGCTCTCGCTTGAGTCTAAAGTGTCCGCTTATGAATTCTATTCAACTCTTGCACACCTCTTGGATAATACAGGTTTGGAGGAAATGCGAGTATGTATATATATCTGTAGCAGCCTAGTGTCAAGTTGATCTACTGATGACTTCAACGTCTCAGGATCACTATTCCGCTTTCATGCGGATGACACATGAATTCTGCCACCTCAAGCAACTAAAACAGGCAGGACGAGGTCATGATTCCAAGGGAGTGGAGGCCATACAGCTGGGGGAGTGTGCTGTCAAATGCCCTGCCTGCCCCCATCCTGGCATTAATTTACCTATTGGATGGAAAAGCCTGGAGTCCTCTCAAAGGTTCATCATTTCCGTCCAAGTTGATGCCGAGACCTGATTTGCCTCATATAGCTGGATTTATGCACTCTTCATCACTATTGACGTGAACTTCTGCTTGAAGCAGAAGACAGTCTTATCCAACCATGTGGATCCAAGCTTTAACCATGGATGGGCATACTTTGTGGACAACAAACCATATAAGCAATACCTTGCGAATAATGCCCATTTGCCTTAGGAAGTAAATGAGCCATTCAATCTATTCATAGTGAATGTCACTGATACATTACACAGAAAAGTACTTGCATCTCCCACAACACTGTAAATATGGCTGATTCAAAATCATCATACAGGCTAGCTGCTACTGGAGTCAGAGGGGTCAATTGTGCATGTCATGAAATGAAGCTACCAAATGGTGTAGGTGATCTTCAAAAGGGAGAAAGGTATAATTGATTTCCATTGACTATGTTCTGCACAAGCTCATTCTTATACATTGAACCAGGTATATAAACATGGACTATATCATCTTCTTGGAAGTGGCACATTTGCACTGCTTATGTTTAATTTTTCTTATGATATTGCATGCCAGTGGCACAAGAAACTATGGATGTGCATGTCTATCATGCTGAAGCATCTCCATGTAAACACTGACAATAAGATCATCCAATTTTTCATTCCTAAGTTCCATTTGAAGGCTCATGTACAGAGTTGTCAAATGACCTTTTCATTCAATTTCATGCGTTGGGTCAGACGAATGGATGGGAAGGCCCCCGAGCATGGTTGGGCCAACTTTAACTATGTGGCCTCGAGCACAAAAGAAATGGGTCCTGGGTCACATCAAGATCACCTGGATGATCACTTCAGTGATTCAAATTGGAAAAAACAAATGGCACTAGGTATGTCATGCCCTCAATCAGTTTATATTGTTCTGAACTTCTAATTCAAGGGAAAACAATGCTATGTAAATTGATGGAAGCATTGCAGAGTGCCAAAAGCCACCATTGGAAGCTTGAAAAGCTTGAGGCTGCAATAGAGATAAATCTTCTTGAGTGATGGCACAGAGAAGTTGATGATTAGAAGGCCGACAGCTCAAAACTGAATCCATTTGAAAGCAAAACTTCGTGTATGTCTGCTTCTTATATTCTATATGTCAGATTAATAATCCCTTTCAAATCTGTTTTGCAGCCTTGACAATGTCTTCCATTAAATTGCATCTGGCAGAAGAGGAAGCTTAAGATCTGCAGGAGCAGGCAGATATGTCACTTCACAGTGATATATCACCTTTCCTGCTAATATCCACTGGTCTTGACATCCAAGAGATGCAGTAAGTTGTCTTTGATTGGGGGTCACTCGCTTATTTCATGACTAAGGTGCTGTTTGGCAATTGATCAAGCTGCATTGGGAATTCCTGCAACAGATACACAGAAGTCCAACATCACCATATGCCATAATGGTTTGCAAAGGTGGCTTGACACTTGGACACAGGCTCAGCTCCTATATATACCTGCAGTGGCTGCTCTACATTCAAGAGTCTCAGGGCTGTCAACTGACAAGGTCAAAGATGGTGGAGCGAAGAAGGCTGAAAGCACTTTGCTCTGATTACCCTCTGAACTAAGCACAGATATACCTTGCAGCGACCAACTATGCTCCATTGAATGGGAATTGTGATATGTGCAAGCAAACGATGCTCTCAATGATGTTCGGTGCAGTATTCAACTATATGTACACCTTGCTATATTCAAATTAGCTAATATCTGTGGTCAGCATGCTAACACACATGCGTGCAGCACTCTTGACAATGCAAGTAGAAGCATACAGCAGAGCAAAGTCAAATACAATGCAGCATGACATGCTCTTGTGGCACTCAGCAATTTGTTGCTAGCAGTTGCCAAGTCAAATGTTGGCTGGAAAGACATGCTTTGTCCTCTAGGAGACAGCGACCTGAGGCATATGAAGGATATATTAGATGGTCAGACAGAAGGGATAAGGGACCTATTGTGGATTTGGAAGGTTCCCAGTGTGCTAGGGAAGCAAGATGACAATTTCCAAGACTGTAAGTTGTCTTTTCCTACTATGCATTGTTTGCTGAGCTGTATTAGGCCTGCGCATTGGATGGTGCAAGGCACATGCATGTGAAGCCCATTGGACTGAGGAAGTGACCTTACTCAGAGAAGAGATGCACAGGATTCTGGTATTTTTGGAATAGGAAAGGATTGCATGGTTGCAGCACTCATCTACATGTGTATTCGAAAAGGATACTGATTGTGAAGGTTTGTCCACATATGCTAAATGTCAGGCTGCACTCTGAAGTGCAATTATGGCTGCATTTACGAGCACTTGTCAAGGTAGGAGGACCACTAGTTTAACTAAGTCTGCCAATGTTCTAATAAATGCTGGGATGGTGTCCGACCAGGACTAGGCTAATATATTGTTGCTACATACTATCATATCCCCATATGTAACTCCGATCTTATTCGCCCTCCTCCGAGCTACTCCTCTAATCTCCGATTCATGGCAACCTTAGACCTCACATCTCCTGCAGGCGACAACCTGGAACCACTTCGGACTTCATCACAGAGCACTCATATTCATGTGATATTCTTCTTATGGTATATTTTGTATATGTCTATGCATTTTCGTTATGACTTCTGTCTCTATGCTTACATTTCATATATGTCCTTGTACTTTGTCTCCAGATCCACTATGCCTCCATTTCACGTGCTTATGTATTTCATATGGACTTCATACTTAAAACCTCACTGCTCACTTGTATTTTCCCTTAGTACAAATATCATCGTTCCCTCCACACTCAGCATAAGTCTCTCCTTATCGCTCTCTGCCGACTTCATTTGACTTTGCTCCTTCTGCCCTCTGTCTCTCTAGTCTCCAATCCATCGTTCTGCAAGGCCAGGTCTGGTCAAGGGCATGCATAAGTCCTGCGTCAAGGCCAAGTGTAACATTATCACTCTGTTCCACTTTCACAGGTTTTCATACCCATTACTACTCATCCTTCTTCTCTTCGATCAGTACTCCACTTCCTCCATGTCGGACTTGGCTGGAGAAGTGTGATCGGGTTCGGGACTTTAACAGTTCTACTTTATTTACTTTACTATGTCTAGCTAAAATTACTATAGTGGGCATTCATTGCCCTTTTTACTTAGGTGAATTTAAGTCATCTTTCACACTCCTGGGCAGTGACTGAGTGGGCATTTACTGCCCTTTTTACTTAGTCTTTTAACACTTTATACTTATTCATTTCTTTTGACAAGTCCTCTATTGCTAACTGATATTTTAGTCAGCACTTATATATCTTACTTACATATCACTTCCCTTTTTGTACTATACAAGCCTGCCCTTAATTTCTCTTTTTTCTATATAAACTTCTTAATGAGTAATTATGTACTTTAGTTTAGTTTTTCCTTGTATTTTTCAGAATATACTTTCTTGTTCCAAGACTAGCTTTCAAGTATTCTCTTCCACTTGGCCTTATATTTTGAATCTGTGATCCTAGTCATTGGATCTTACCAAATAGTTCTTGCTTGATAAGAGCTATGCTTCTATCTATCTAGTTGAAGTATAATAAAAGAACTAAGCTTTATTTACTCCAACTAGCATTGTTCTAGCTTATCCATTGTTTCCTATAACAAATATATTAGTTAATAACATTTCCAAAACTCACTAGCCCTCTCCACTGCTTTTAGCTCTTTAGAGAAAATCCCAATAGACTTGAATAAATCCTTTGCTCAGAAAATATAAGAAATATAAGATTTTACTATATAACTAGATTGATTCTTTATCATTTCTCATGTCCCAACCACACCCAGTCCAACACTTGTTACAAATTGGCAGAATTTTCTTTCTGCCTTTACCAGTATCATCAGCCCTTATCATATCTAATAGCATCACACTAGCCAAACCAACTGGATATTATCTAGGCATTTCTAATAACTTTGACAGATTATATGTCAAAGCATTGCCTTGGCTTTGATTTGTACAACTATATCTAGCTATCAATAACAAGTTATATGATATAGCAAACAAATAGATTATCTATACTTTATTCTTTATGAAGAAAAGAACTATTTTAACTTGAGCAAATATCTTTTATGAATCAAAACTAGCTAGCAGAAGATTTGTGCTTAGAATATGAGCTAAGTTTGAGAAAGCATTCAAAAAAACTTTTGAGAATACTGATATTATTATATTTTATCTAGATAGTGTTATAACTCTATTTTTCCACTATTTTTATCTATTTTTCCAGATTTATTTCATAGACATTCAAAAGACTTTCGCTATTTTGCTTATCTAATCACTTACTTAATCAGGGTTATTCCCAAGAGAATCCCCTTCCTTATATTTCATATACATGCTTCTTTTCTTCTTTTTTATTCTTATTCTTCTAGAGGGTTTTTCCCAAGGGAATCTCCTTCTCTATATTTCATATACATGCTTCTTTTCTTCTCTATTCTTCTTATTCTTCTATTGGAGTTCTCCTTCTAAACAAAGTTCCCTCTTTTCTAAGAAGTTCCTAAATCATTGAAATTAAAGCTATATATCTTAAAGACTTTGCATATCCTTTTGGCATTATATTTAAGGTGTTTTAGGTAGAGTGAAGTGTAGCCCTTCAAAAGACTAAATATTCTATTAGCATACATGTATGAATGGGATTTGGAAATGAAGAAATGAAGTTCAATAAAGAATTTATCAAAAATGCATGCCATTTGGCTATGCCATTTGGCTATGCCAAATAGACCAAGATATAGGAGGTATTGGAGATATTCTTAGAAAGCAAGAGACCAGAGGCTGAGAATCAAGCCTTGGATAATGGATCAAAAGAAATCAGATGGAGATCCATTGGAGATTAAGAATAAGGAAGAATCAAGTTAAAGTACATGGATGGATATCTAGATCTTTATATACTATTGGCAGTATCCAAAAAAGAAGATAAAAATTCTAAGTTATAGATAACAAGAATAGACAGATAAAGGATGAGTCAGATATAGCAAGATAAAAGATCTAGGAAAATGAAAAATTCATGGATTGGATTAAAAAAGCAAGATAAGAAAGGAAACTAGATATATAGCTATATGGGCAGAAGGAGGTGAAAGCAATAATCAAGATAAAGGCTAAAAAAGGATACTCAGCTATAAATACACCATATAGACAAATAAGAGAGACTAATAGATAATGAGAAATATCTGTAGTACAAGAATCAAGATAAGAACAAAGAGATCAAGAAAACAAAGAGAAGAAAATAAGAAGCATCAAGAAGATGTGACAAATCTAGAAAGAACTTGCTGTTGGAGCAAGCATGGATAAAAGACCAATAAGGCATCATTAAAATGCACTTAGATCTGATGGAGCATCTGATAAGAATCAGATATGACTGGATAAGATTTGTTGGAAGATTTAGAATGCCATGAGGCAAGACTAATGTTCTTGTAAGAGAAAAGCACAGGAGAGTGCATGAATCATAATGAGGAGATGTCCAGGGGTAAAGACAAGCATTGGTTGATAAGCCAAATGCACAGCAAGAAGCTCCTGATCAGATAAAAGATAATCAGAAGATTTAAAAAGATTTAATGATCAATCAGTGAATACTTGGTGGATATCTGTGACTATTGATGAGGCAGTAATAGAAGTAAGTCCAGGAGGTTCAGAGAAGTCATGGGATCAAGCAAGGAGTGCACTGAGTGTGCCAAATAATATCTAGAGGACCAGAAGAAGATCTAGTAACAAGAAGGCATCTAAAGAAGAGGCAGATGCAAAAAAAGCAAAGACACATCAGAGAGGATTCTAATTGGTTGAAGCAGGTTTGGAGAACTTCTAAATACAGTCTAAAAGTAATGGAATTAAGTGGAACACATGGCAGACAGCTATATACAGTATCTATCCTCCAGAGATAGTTTTCCTCAACTACTGATGATGTTCTGAATGACACTACTGAATGCACTATGAAGGGGGTTGTAGACACTACTCTATTCAGTGTCTGTTCCAAGCCAAGATTCTTTTCTAAGAGGGGCTCACTCTTAGTTGGCTTTCTTGTTCAAAGTGCAAGCAATCTTTTCATGCTCAAAAGTTGTATTGGCTTTGGTCCACAGAGGTCTTGTACCAGTGTATAGAGAGTTCTGAAGTAAGGAAACACCATACAACAATGCCAAAAGAATAGACAAAGTCTTTAAGATATATAGTATTGATTGCAATGACTTAGCAACCCTTTGAAGAGGAGAGGACTTTGCTTAGAGGGAAATCTCCAAGACTTCAGAACTGGAAAGCTAGTCCTGTCATCTTGGAGATTTATATACTATTCTACTGTATATACATGTTTGGTTTGTATCTAGGATCAGCCATTGGTATAAATAATTGTCCATGAGTCAAAGATAAGAACATAAGGTAAACATGTTGTATGGTTCTATCATAAAGAAGAAAAGCATAAGCATGAGGCATTCTAGAAGCACAGGAATGGAAGAGAAGAAAGGAAGCATGCTATGAGGTGATCTAACTCCATATGGATATATTGTATATCTATATGGGGATAGAAGTCCTTATGATATGCTTTTTTCCTTCTCTTTCATTCTTATGCTTTTAAAATGCCTCATATTATGCTTCTTTTCTTTATAATAGAACCATGCCTCATGTTTCCCTTAGGGCCTGTTTGATACACCTGGTATTTCAGCTGTAGGATAGTCAGTATTTTGGCTATGTAGTTCATTGTGTCGGCTAGTGGACCCAGCTGCATGCCTTTGGGACTCTGATGCCGGCAGCATTTCGTGGAAAGTCTAGGCCTACCTCATAGGCAACTTGTCAGAGTCCAAAATTTTTACCTCCCTTGAAAATGCCCTTAGACCTCCATTCGCCCCCCACTCATCATTGATACGGCATCTCCAAACTCCTGCTTGGATTCTTCTTCTTCATCGTCCTTTGTGGTCTCAAGGCACTATACCTTATGAACCAGCCATTGATCCAGAAGAAATCCTGTATCCATTGGCCCAATGAAGAAACCCATAGATTTCTTGATTGTCTGATCGCAAACAAGGTGAAGATGGGGCAGTCAAGCAACTTTCCGAATACCATTTTCGCGAGCGTAGCAGTGGCCCTTGGAACTGATAGGCCACCCTCATCTCTTTGGTCTAAATGGCAATGAGTATGCCACAACTTGTGTTCTCGATATTGTTTTCACTCATATATATATTGACAGCTGAAATCCAAGCTCAGGGCCATAGAGAGCTATGAGAATGGGTCAGGACATGGTCAGTGGAGCCCCACTTGTGGGGCAAACATTTGCAATGAATCAGTGGATGACATTTTGGCTTGAAAGCAGCATTTGGCTACTGGGGCCCCTACAGTAAGTACATATTGATATTCACCCAAGTGTATTACACTGATTTTAATTTCAGGCCAAGAAAATCAAGCAGCACCATAGCCAAGATTGGCCGTTTCATGAAAAGATGAAGATACTCTGCGAAGGCCACTTCTCTGCCACTGGCTTTGGCTCGTATACCCTGGATGAAGTGAATAAGAATGACAACCTTGAATCTGAGACTGGCGTGTCCATGCTTTTCGACCACACCATACTTGACAATCCCCCCATACATGATCACCACTCCCCCTCACAGCCAACGGCAACTCCTACAGGCATGAACTGGCCCAGCATTGACTTTAGTATCGACAATCTTCTCTTGATCGGCCAAAACATTGCCTCACCTGACCCCAGTGCTCGACTTGTGGCAGCCCACAAAACCATCTCGATCCTTGATTGGATTGCATGCTCAGCTCCTTCCCCCATTTCGAGTCCTGACATCCATTCTTCAGATAGCACCCTCAAACTCTCTCTAATCTGTCGCATATCTGCCCCCTGTTGTCCCACACAAGCCTTATCTTCTCAGATAAGATTTCCAAGGCCAAGTGTCAATCAAGGACTCCTGCAGTGTCCACACAATTGTCCTCTATCAGCTTGGTCACTCCCAGCAAGCATTCTAGGGTTACCAATGCCAAGTCCACCATGACGAATGCCGTGGCTATGATGGCTATGATAGGCATCCTCAACCACATGACCGATTGCATGAAAGACTTCCAGCTGATGCTCTCCGTGCTGCCAACATCCCCACTGCCATTTTCAAGTCCAGGTTCCTTTCAACAATTCAGGTCGCTCGCAATAGCTCACTTCAACAACAATGCTTACCTCAACAGTGACATTCATGCCACACTCACCCTCAAGTTCCTTGAAAACAATGCTCTCTGCCAGATGTACACTGAGCTGATGGACCCTGATGTTCGTCACAGCATCGCAATAAGCTGGTATCAGAAGAAATGTGCCACATCTGCAAGTCTCGGTACCTCCCTGCCACAGTTGGTGCTCAATGACATGTGACACATTCCTACATCTGGCTACATGGCCAACGTGGCCAACATGACCGGTACGTCAGTTGCCTATGACAGTGGGTTCACGGGGCCAAGCCATACCATGCCACCAATGGTTGTTGATACCGACTTCATCGTGCAAGATGTGGCTTTCAGTGGGTTCGGTGGGACTGGTGGTGGGGGCGACAAATCTCACTTTTACAATGACATGTATTTCCATAGTTCCACTTTGTCTTAGCAAGTAGCTATAATAAACATGTATTCATCTTATGTAACAATTACATGTGCTCACTGTTGGACTCCCATGCATGCCTAAGTTCCACATAGTCTCTCTACATCACACTCGCAATCCTATCGCGCAGTATTGTATCTTCATCTACAACACCTAAATCGTCTAAATCAAAGTTGTCAATGTCCTCCGCATCACCATTGGCCTGGGGGTCATTGTCTGGAATATCTACACTGTCAGGTTGGTGTAAAAGAATAAAGTTGTGAATCGCACAGAGCGCTACTGGAAGCCATGCTTGGATTTTGAGCAAATAAGGAAATGGGAGAAGCAGGATGTGGAAACATTTTTTTAGTATGCCGAATGCATGCTCGATGACGTTGTGTGCTGATGCATGTCATACAGTAGGTTGAATAACTTGCACTAGTTAGCTGGCCTACTTTCATTAATTCAGTAAATAAAAAGAAGGAAAAGCATACTGATGTTTGCCTGGCC
>JBBPKM010000291.1:0-17035 GCA_038089255.1 Austroboletus rostrupii
AACGTCGAAGATCGCCCGTTTTACCAGCGAGAAGTTGGGCCTGAATTTGTTTTTTCCGTTTCAGTACCCTTGCTGTCTGCTGTTGTTTCTCCGTCTCATCCTGTGCACCACGTCGCGTCTTTTCCCATCTACGCCGTTCCCTCTCGTCGAATTCGATGAATGGACCTCGGGAACGTGGGTGGCAGTAAAGGACAGGCCAGGCACCATGTTCTTTACCATCGCGCCCTTTGTGAATAGGATACTCGAGAGCGTGTATAGTCGCCAGTTCCTTCTTCGCGTCCTCAACCAAGACAAAGTAGCTGTTTTTTGCAAAGTATCGAAAATCATGTCGTTTCTGAGTAGGATCACGTTCTGTGGTTCCGTGTAGACGCTCCGATGCGAGTAAGCGCGTGAGATTTCGTTGACTAGTCGTGGCTGTAGGAGCTAGTTGAGATCCCGGGGGATGCTTGCTGGGAATCGTGGATGCGGGGATGCCGCATCGTTCTAATATGCTGTCTAGCTTGGTGGTATTCCAAATCTTCATATCAAATGCTTGGGCTTTTTCGATGAGGTTAAAATTCTGCGCATTGCTATCATCGGCGATGCTACATGTAGATATCAGCAAAAATGATCGTGCCTTTGTCCGCCACTAGTCTCACCGTCCTTTGAGTTTTATCGGGCTCTTGAGTAACGGAGGGGTTCGTGGGGCACGCAGTTTACGGGCGTTCTCCTTGTTGGAGTGGGCATCCTCGGCGGGTATGGCTTGATTGGTGATTAAATGGGTGATCTCGCTGGAAAAAAAGTCTTCGACTCGCTAGACCAAGTGTGATCCGTCAGCAAGGAAAAGACCAAAGAGTAGATGTAGAAACACACAGCACCGAGCTGAGTAACCCTGGATGCTAGCGAGCTTCTCAGGGCTGCAACGTCAGGATCAAGCTGATCTAGATCGAAATAGAACACCCATGAGGGGAACGCCCGTGTGTACTTGACGCGAAACTCGTTCTTCGCCACTTCCCGAGCCTGCCGTCTCTGTTCTTTGTCCTTGCGTTCGTCATCCGGTAGAGTCGTCGCGGCTGGTTCTGCACCGACTGCCCTGACACGCTTGGCGTTTGCCTGGCCAGTAAGCGTCTCTCCAGCGGGCTCCGGAGAACGTGTCCGTTTTGCGGATGCTGAAGGGGTTCGAGACTTCTGAGGTGAATTCCCGTAGAGTTGCTGGAGGTGTTGGCGGGTACCAAGAGGGCGGCGGTTGAGGGCGGTGGCCATGGCCGTCGAGAAGCGTGTGGTCAGCGTCGAGCTATGAAAACTGCTGCCACCGCACTATATGGGCCAACTCTGGCGGTGACCAGACCGTGGCGAAGTGGACGAAGATACAGTATGTATTGTCATCGCTAATAAACACCTGAATTCTCACGCAACACGCTCACGCGCGGCGCGCCTGATCGGACGCGTCCCGGCAAACGCGGTTGGCCAAGCGTAAAAGACGCGCTTTCTAATCCAGGCCGAGTCAAATTCACCAAAGGCAAAGGTCAGCATTAAAAACTGCAACAAAGAGCATGTTCCTAATTCAAATCCCTAAGTGCATGTCTATCATTACCATCTACGGCGGTGCCCTCTTCAGGCGGAATGCAAAAAGGGGCCCCCACTAACGATGCTTTAGTAAATTCGCTCACTACTATTGCATTTTGTATCTTCTCCGGTAAATTCCCAGAGGGTAGAGCATAATTCTGAGGAGGCGAAAGAGGGGAAGTCGGCGTGAAAAGGAAGCCGCGTTGAATAGAAGAAAGGAGGCTCGTGATAGGCGTATTGGGGGAGCCCATACCTTCCTGCTTCGGACAAGGTTCCATAGATCCAGACACTTGCACGGTTAGGTTGCTGGATATTGGACCGTTGGATGTCGGCTGGACCTCCATGGCCGGTGCTGCTCCAAGGTCAGTGCGATGTGGCGTATGTTCAGGTGATGGGGGTAAGGGTATCTCTGTAGGAGGAATCGACGGGCTGGGTGGAAGAGGGACAAGCGTCGGTGATGTCTCCTTCCGCCCAGCTTTGGCCTGAGAACGCGCGCCCTTTCCCCCGTTCCCCACGGGGCGTCGGTGAGGAACTAACTTGCTGGTATTGGTTGTTCCATCCTTTGTCGAAGGTTTATGAGGTCGTTTAACTGCCGTTGAACCCGCCGAACCCGTTCCGTTCGCTGGTTTGGTGGAGGATGAAGCTGATCGAGCACTTTCTGTAGCTTTCCGGCTGACAACCAGTTTCCTGGACGAAGTTGTTTCCACATTACGGACAGGGCACTTATTGCGAGGTTCTTCAGCCGTATTGCTCGCCCGATCTGCGGGGTTGGCAGCTACTGGTTCGCTAGCGTGGGTATTCACAGGTGCGACTGGGAGCGGTACTCTTTTTGCGCCATTTCCACTGACTTTAAGCCGATCCGGAGCATTGAATTTTAACTGCATGGGAGGAGGTCTCTGAGGGCCTCCGGCCGAAGTTACATTTCGAGTAGGCATAGTTCGAGCAACCCCGGATGGTGGATGCTGCACAATCGGACGGACGGGCGCAGATGGTGGCACAGAGCAACGTTGGGCGGCAACGGAAGGCTGTGTAGGAACTATGTGTAAATTGGGAGGCTGAGGTGGGTCACGCTGCATTTGAGATACGGTCCCTGGCCGAGAGCCACGAACATCCGTCGTGCATGGAAGGTCGTGAACAGCTGACCGCGTGCCACGGGTTACATTATCCGTAGCTGGACGAACAGGAGGTTTAGGAAGTGTCGAACTCGTTGATCGTTGTGGTGCCTCTGCTACTTTGTTATGCGCGCGACTCGAGGGTCTGCTAGTTTGCTTCTGCGCTACACTTGCTGAGCGAATATGGTTACCTGAGGGGGCGGTTTGAATGTCGAGATATTTCTTCACCACAGGGGTAAGTGGAGCAACGAAACTTGAAAATGTCTCAGCCATGGCATAAACCATATCTTAAAAACTTACCTATCTACCCTAGCAGGCATCAATGTTTTGTATGCTTTGAAAACCTCTTTGCTCGCTTTGCGGACGTCTGCGCTTGCATCGCGTGCCGTCAGCCTGATAAAATCTTCGACAACACGTGCCCGGGTCTCTTTTTCCAGGTCAGGAGGATTCAAGCAGTTGAGACAGGCCAGCACCCCCTCTGCGGCTGTCAAACGAGGAAAAACAGATTTGTGGCTAGCCAGTCCAGCAAGGTAGGGCAAGAGAGATGGAAGACGAGTGTGTTCGACGATGGCAAGGATGCAGGCCCTAGCACGCGAGGTGAAAACCTTGTTCGTCCGACCACACAAGGCCAATAGCGTCGGGACAAAGTAAGATACCAAAGGCTCGAATGAGGAAGCTAGTCCAATGGCCAACGCTGTGAGAAGTTCGGTTGTAGCCCCCGACAACCTAGTGCGCTCCGAGTTCAAGGCGCCATTTAACGGTCTAGACATGGAACGAACGCCGGCAACCATTTCGGAAGGGAATTCACAGCCGCCATTGTTACACAGACGAGTCAGATGAAGTATGCCTTGTGAAATCGCGTCCCATGTGTCCTCAGTTTCATCAAGAGTCACTTGCTTGCGGACTAAATCGAATTCTGCTCTAAGGGCTTCTGAAGAATTGCACTGTCAAAGGGGAGGCGATGCTTCAGGGACTCTTGGTGTAAAATGTGGGCCACTCTTACCGTCGTTATTGGCATTGAGTTGATGAACGGATTGTATATGAGAGAAAGACGTCGAGTAGGCTCATGGAGCTTGAGCTTGAGCTTGAAATCCCAACTGAAGTTGGCGCGTTTCGGACGTGACGCAGTGCAGTGTCACTTTTGTCACGTGATTCAATTCTTCGTTGGAACTCCGATCAAACGTACACAAGATATCACCAACGACGTGGACGGTGTCCTGAAGACTGATCCGACCAAGGTGAGGGCATTGCAGACGGACACGCGACTTCAGGATTTGATGCCTGGCCTCTGGGAGGACGATTCTGCGAAGGAAATCGTCCTTCTGGCTGGATGTGTCTTACCAGGCTTGGATGTCGTACTGATCCCCCTTGGCAGACACTTGCGCCATGTCTCTCGTTGTCCCCGAACCCCACCAACAATTTCAGGTGGAGAACATTTTCCAGTCCTTGGAAATATGCTCATGGGCCCTATTAGCACATTTTGCGTCTATTGAACACCAACGTTGATGGAAAGCGCAAGATCATGTACGCCTTGACGGAGATCAAGGGTGTCGGCCGTCGCTATGCAAATCTTGTGTGCAAGAAGGCCGATGTGGATCTCAGCAAACGGTGAGCGCCATGGTGAGGACTGGCCGGGCATACTCAAAGTTTTGTAGTGCTGGGGAGCTTAACTCGGATGAGCTGGAGCGTATCGTGACCATTATCCAAAATCCGACACAGTTTAAGATTCCCACGTGGTTCTTGAACAGACAAAAGGACATTGTCGATGGCAAAAACTACCAGATCTTGTCGAACGCGGTCGACTCGAAGCTGCGCGACGATTTGGAACGGCTGAAAAAGATCCGGGCACACCGTGGTCTGCGACATTTCTGGGGGCTGCGGGTGCGCGGCCAGCACACCAAGACTACGGGTAAGTGGGGGGACGGCGTGGGAGGTTTATGGTCGCTTATGTGCCCACAGGTCGCCGGGGGAAGACTGTCGGTGTGTCGAAGAAGCGTGGTTAGGACGAGTAATAATGCTATGCTATTTGTCACGTGATGAGATCGCCAATGTTTGATTGAAATATTTGTCCGCCGCAATAAATCATGCACATGGCCATGCAGACCGCCACCCCGGGCAGGATGAGGGCGTCGGGGATACCTACGCCTGGGAAGACGAACGGACAGAGCGCCATCCCCACCCCCGGCAGATTTCGTTCCGCCTCGAGCGCCAATCATATCCGCGCCCTCGATGCCGACGCCGACTACGCGTCGCGCGCGTTTGCAGAGGCTATCAAGGCAAACGACCCTGCACAGCATCGCGCTAGTCTCGCCAACAATCCCCCCTCTTCGTCGTCTTCCCCAAAGTCGTCCGTCTTTGCTGTCCAGTCCGGGCGGCGTTCTGTGGCCGGTCGCCCCTCCTCTGTCGCCTCCGCACCCCGCGCCAAAACACCGACCGGTCGTCCTCCTAGCCGCCAATCCGACGCCTTTTCCCGCAGCGTCAGTCGTGCTGGCCGACCCTTCGACGTCGGCGACAGCGTCAGGATCGAATCCCTTGGTTATGAAGGCTCCCTCAGGTATGTTGGCGAGATAGACGGCAAGCCTGGCCTCTGGGCTGGCGTGGAGCTCTCTGGCGGCTTTGCCGGCAAGGGCAAAAACGATGGCTCCGTTAATGGGTAAGTCTCTTTTGTCTTGGGCGACAACACGCATCCCTTGCTTTCAGTCTGCTTCCTCTCGCGATCTGCTCACCATCTCGTGCAGGAGACGTTATTTCGTTTGTCCTCCAAACTGCGGCGTCTTTGTGGCAGCTGCAAAGCTCTCTCCCCCGACCGTCGGTTTAAATTTCCGGCCACAGTCCGTCGCATCCTCTCGCGGTGGCCGCATAACACCGTCTTTTTCTGGTCGCGTCACTCCTTCAGCTCCTTTCTCCATCAGCGTCGGCCGTCTCACCCCCTCCACCTCTTATGGAAGAGTCACACCTAATCCACTGGGAATGTCGGGTCGAAGCATACCGAGTACCACTCCCGGTTCCCGCAAGCCCAAGCCTGTCCCCAATATTGGAAAGTCTCCGTCCAAACCCTTGCCCGCTTTGGAGTCACAGATTACTTCAGGCTCTCGAGCCTCCAAATACATCGGTTTGACTGCAAAGCAATTGAATTCGCGTTCAGATTCCACCCAAACCGAGTATTTCCTCAATGCGCCGTCTTCTCCTACTCCGTCTTTCAACCTTGACGGTGGTGTACGATCATCTGATTCCCCCTTCACGACTCCAAAAGCAGCTGCAGTGAAAGCGACCAATTCCCTGAATGGCTCGCTTATGCCAGGTTCCAAGTCTAGAACTTCGCTCAATGCGCCTAGACCCAGGATACCTAGCGCCGTCGCTATGCCGCCGCCTGCATCTCCGGCACGATCAGTATCCTTTAGCTCTACTCATTCCCTCAATGATGACCCCACACCAGATGACCGTGTCCTAGGGAACCGTCCGCTCTCGTCTTTGGATCTTACCGCATCTAGTGTGGCCCTTCAAGACAGGATAAATCAGCTATTAGGCAATTCCTCTGTTTCTGACTCTGGTGACGATCATCAAGATTTCCCATCTTCCCCCCAGCCTGTCGCCGATGCCAGCGTAATTGAAGCTTACGAATCTACGATATCCACCTTGACTACTCGCATGGAATCACTCCAGCAGGAGAGAACATCTTTGCAAGAAAGGGTCTCATCTCTCACTTCAGATCTTGAACAACGCCGAAGTTTAGAGAAGGATCGTGATGCTGCACTTTCCACTGTAGCCGAGACCGAAAGGGAATTGCGCATAGCAGAGCGGAGGTTGAGCGAAAAGGATTCCAAGGTGGAGTTTCTAGAGCGCTCCAGTGTGCAGACTGCTACAGAACTCGATCGCGTCAAAGCGGAGAACGAAGCACGCATCAAGGACATGCAAGTCAAACTCGACACTGGTGAATCCTTGGTCAAAAGTCTGAAGGAAGCTATTGAAGCGAAAGAAGGCGCAGAGCACGAAAGCAACACTCTTTTAAAGACTAAAAATGCAGAAATCAGTCTGTTGGAAACGCGGCTTGAAAAAGTCTCGAGCGAACTTGATCTGGAACGGAAAGAGTTGAGAGCGCAGATAGATGAACTACGTCAAGCAGGACAGGTGAGCGATTTTTAGTTTTTGTTGTCAGAGCTCATCCTTAATCACGTCAGGAAACGATCGCCCTTTACGAAGAACGGCTCAGCGCGGCAGACTCCAGGCGATACGAAATGGAGGATAAGATTATTATGCTAGAAGAACAGGTGCGAAAGGCAGCGGTTCCACCTTCACCTGGTCTTGCAGCGCAGCAAGCTACTTCGGCTCTCGAGATCGACAACGAAACGCTTCGTGAGCAACTTCAGCACCTTCAGAAGAAGCTGTCTGCGATGGAAGATGCACTTGAGGATGCTCGTGCAGCAGCAGACAAGGAGGAGGCTTCTATGAGAGAACGAGTCAAACGCTTCAAGGAGAAGGAGGAATCGATGCGAAATGAGCTGACGGAGGGTCGCAAAGTAGTAGAGCAAGTCACAATGGCCGAAGCACTAGCCAAGAGCCGTATCGAGGAAGTCGAAGAAGCTCTCAGAGAGAGCACGCTTGCGCTGGAGAATGCGAGGGCCGAAATCGAGATTCTGCGCACAGATGCTACAGTATGTCAATGGCCTTTACGTTATTTTGTCATATCTCTGAGTTTTGTCAAAGACAGTTGGCATGCGCGCAGACGACGTGTCGTTGAAAGTTACCGAAGTGTCTCGTCAAGCTGCCTTGGAGCGTGCTCGCTTGACAGACGAGATTCGGGTCTTGAAGGATGAGCTCGAAGTCTCGCGATCAGCACTACAACCCGACCAGAAGGCAAGCGACGCGGATGTTAGTAACACCATTTCACTGTGATTTTGACTTATTCTTCTTTTTCATCGCAGGATATGAACTGGCGGTCGATGTATGAACACGAACAAGCCGAAGTTCAGTCGTTGCGCATGACTCTGGATGAACAATCAACCGAACTGGAGAGTCTTCGTAAGAAATTGAATCGCGAGGTGCCCGTGAATGGTCTACCCGAAGTCTGTAAATCACCGTCGAAGCATGAATCGGAAGAGATCAAGGGTCTCAAGTATGATTTATCGAGAACAAGCTTATGCGTGTACTGAATCAAGAATTCACAGGCACATTGTCCAAGAATTGCAGAAAGAGACACTAGCTATCACTCAGCGCAACAAGTTGTTGGAGGCTGAGAATAGGCTTCTGATATCTGAGACTGATCAACTGCGACGGGTAATTTTCTCCTGATTGTCGTCTTTTCGCTCTGGACACCTTTTTGTAGGAACTCAAGATTCTCGAAGACAACGTCGAACAGGGCCTACTAAGACAAGAAGCTGCTCTTGACACTGGTGATCATGCTTCAGTATTGTCTTCGGATCTTCAGACGAGATATGAGGTAGAGTGTGATCTTGAATTTATTTGTAATCTCACGTACTCTAGGGTGAAATTGAACAGCTTAGGAAACGACTTGCGGAAGCTGAGATGAAAACGGCTCGCGTGACACACGATGTGAGCACGGAAATACTGTCTAGTTGATCAAGGCCTGATAGATCGAAACATTCAGCTTAACAAGGAAATAAGTGAGCTCGAAACACTGATTGAGTCAAAGGTGATTAAGAACTGGCTTTGTGGTCGAACTTTGACTAATTTTTGCACGCCAGATCTACCGCGAAGTGGGTTGAACTGTATCATAAGTTTTAGACAAGATGCTTACTATAGTCTTTAGGATGAACTCGAACAAGAGATTGATCGGCTGAAAGATAAACTTTCTCGCTCCAAGAAGTTGTCGAAGAATAGCACTGAACCAACCGACCCACAGCGTCGAGTATCAAGCGCGTCGACTGTGGTGTGCAGCGACGATGACATGCGCTTGGTTTCACGCGAAGACGTTTGCGAAATATGCGAGCGTCCGGGTCACGACATCTTCACCTGTGATCTCCTAAAGGAAGACACGGCACCGCCCACACGAGCGAAGCCCAGCTCAGGTTCGAACACACTGTACTGTGTCGACTGTGAAGGTTATGGTCACGTTGCCTCTGATTGTCCACATTCTCTGGATGTTTTCTAGTCCTTGCTCGCTGATGATACCACACGCACTATTTTCTCGGCATGTTTAGCGGAAGTAGGTACTGTATTGACTCGTTGGATATGGGTCATAATGTTTTACGTAATACCATGTGAGCGAGTTCCCACACTGGCGCTGGACGCAAAATTTCGAGCCGACTCGTACTTTGTGATAACAATCGCAACCATGTCCCGCTTCTTCAGACAGGCTGGAGACTCTGATTCTGACACAGAAGATTCCGACGAAGAGCTCCTCACAAGCGGCGATGAGCAGCCGCCCCAAAAGACAGCAGCTAAGCCGACTGGCATGTCTCGGTTCCTCCGCACGGCCGGTAGCGACTCTAGCAGCTCCGAGTCCGATGAAGACGAGTCGGAAGAAGAAGAGATCGAACCCGATTCGGAGAGGAAAAAGGGACGATTTCTGCGGACACAATCCGACGAAGACGAGAGTGACGAAGACGAGGATGTCAAACGTGTCGTCAAAAGTTCCAAGGACAAGCGTCTCGAGGAGATCGAGGCAACCGGCAGGGTGATGGAGAATGCTCTCAAAATCAACGATTGGATGGTCATCTCTGCAGGTTGGTTCCCGGTATTCTTACCACCACGCCCTTTGGCTGACTTGGGGGACATCAAGAATTCGACAAACTACTGCGTCTCGTACAGCGCCAAAGCAATATCGCAGAGCCCATCCCCCCATTCTTCCTCAAAACACTCACGAATCTCGAGGATTCCTTGAATGCTGCTTTGGCCAAGGAAAAGGAAGCAAAGAAAAAAATGAATGCCGCAAACGCTCGTGCATTGAATTCCATGAAACAAAAGGTCAAGAAATCGGCCAAAGAATACGAAAAGGAGCTGTCTCAGTATCAAGCCGTACGGAATACATTTACGTCTGTGGTTCTTCCTTGAGCGTCTTGACAGGATCCGGAGGCTTTTGAACGTGAATATGCTCAACATAGCCAACCTGTCGAAGTTTCGAAGCCGAAGAAGCCGAAGAAAATCGAGAGCGACAGCGAAGAAGAAAATTCCGTGTCGGATGAACAATTTACAACAGTCGGAAAAGGCGGCAAAGCCATGCAGTTCACTGCGGACGCAATCTTCAAGACCCTCAAGATTGTACACGAAGCCAGAGGAAAGAAGGTTCGTGACGAGTCTTTACGCTCATCTTGTGTCTGACGTCACTTCAGAACACAGATCGAGGAGAGCAGATGCGCATTCTGGAGAAATTGTTTGAGGTTGCTGTAACACCATATCAGCGTATCTGTGTTCTCTTGGCCCTGGTTTCATCGCGGTTCGATTACAATTCCTCGGTGACATCGTATATGCCAACAGAACTATGGCTAGCGGCTGAGCGCGAAGTTGACAAGCTCATTTCGATCGTCGCTAAAAATCCCTCGTATTCCATACAAGAGAACACAGAAGATTACGACGAACTCCTTGAACGCACCCCCGATACACAACCAGACGGGGTCGTTCGTATCAGAGGCAGCATCATTAGCTTCGTCGACCGTCTCGATGATGAGTTCACGAAGAGTCTCCAAAATATTGATCCTCACGGAACGGAATACGTGGATCGCCTCAAGGATGAGAAAGTTCTTTATCGAACAATATGTCGTGCACAAGCGTTTTACGAGAGTTCGTCTCAACCAGAACCGTTGGCGCGAGTGATTATGCGGCGGCTTGAACATATTTATTCAAAGGTATGGTACTTCAAATTTATGTTTTCTTTCCTGCTTTTCGTTATCAATTCTCTTATCAATTTCGAAAACTTGCGCAACGACACGTTTCACTCATTCCCCTCAAGCCAGATGCAGTTGTCAGCGCTCTTGAGTCCTCTATTGGTACCTCGGAAGTCTCGCCCAGCTTCACGTTGGCTTCCTCTTCCAGCACATCGAGCCTGATCCACGCCTTGTGTGTTCACCTTTACAAAGCCGACAATTCGCTGCTGCGCACTAGGGCCATACTATGCCACATTTATCATCACGCTCTTCACAATGATTTCTACACCGCTCGTGACATGCTATTGATGTCACACCTTCAAGAATCCATACACTCTGCTGATGTGGCAACACAGATTCTCTACAACCGCACCGTTGTCCAGCTTGGCCTGTGCGCTTTTCGTTGTGGTTTGATCAAAGAATCACAGGCGATGCTTCAGGACATTTTTGCAACCCAGCGTGTCAAGGAGCTTTTGGCCCAGGGTGTCCATCAACAGCGGTTCCAGGCACAGCTCTCTCCTGAACAGGAGCGCGCTGAGCGAGCAAGGCAGCTTCCCTTTCACATGCACATCAATACGGAGCTTCTCGAGGCTGCATTCCTTGTTTCAAGCATGCTAGTCGAGATTCCGTTGCTCGCCTCTATTGATTCTGAGGAGCAAAAGAGGAAAGTAATATCGAAACCTTTCCGCCGTCTACTGGATTTCGCAGACCGCCAGGTTTTCACTGGTCCACCTGAGAGCACACGTGATCACATAATGCAAGCGAGCAAGGCACTGCAAGATGGCGAATGGGAGAAATGTCGTGATCTCATTCAGAGCATCAAAATTTGGAGTCTTATGCCGGAATCTATTTCCGTGAAAGAGATGCTGGCCAAGTAAGCATCTACACCTCGTGTGTCTATCCGAACGTCAAACAAACTTTTTTATAGGCGTATTCAAGAACAGGGCCTCCGGACATACTTGTT
The DNA here is from genome assembly GCA_038089255.1 of Austroboletus rostrupii. Classification (NCBI taxonomy): domain Eukaryota; kingdom Fungi; phylum Basidiomycota; class Agaricomycetes; order Boletales; family Boletaceae; genus Austroboletus; species Austroboletus rostrupii. The sequence continues at coordinate 11,442 of JBBPKM010000291.1, forward strand.
CACGTATGCTCCCTTGTACTCCACACTTTCTCTTTCGCTCCTTTCGCGAACCTTCTCGTTACCGCTCAGGACGGTGACGTCGATAATTTCGAAAATGATCTGGAATGAGGAGCTGTCCGCATCCTTGGACCAATCCACTGGTGTCGTGGTGTTCCATCGCATCGAGCTTTCGCGACCGCAACAGCTCGCGCAGGTGATCGCTGAGAAAGTTAGCAATATGGTCGAACATAATGAAAAGGCCTTGGACGTGAAACTTGGCACCGCCCTTGGATGGGGAGATAGAGGAGACACGAAGGGCGAGAAGCGAGGTGAGCAGACCCAAGAACGTCGTGGTAGAGGCGACAGAACGAGAGGTGGTTTACGAGGTAAGATTAAGCGCCATTCTCTGCGCGACCTGCCTGAATGAAATGCACGATACACAGGTGGTACGCGTGGTCGAGGTTCCCGGTTTGCCCAAGGTCTCGGAAACCAGATGGCGGAACATTCATCACAACGGGCGCGATAGGTTACACCTGATTATTCTAATTTGACGTATCTGCCACAGGGATACCTGTAGCTCTACTTGTCTGCATCCTCACTGCTCTCGCCATCTTCTTCATCGTCCTCGTTTGAATCCTCATTCTCCGCTCCCCATTCAGAGACATCAAGTTTCTCGTTCCGAAAACTTTCTAGAAGTGATTTAAAAACAGCAGACTATGCACTCAACAAGTCCTCACCATTTCCCTTCACTTCATAACCACTCTGCGTGACGCACCGAACTAATTCGGCCTTGCTCCCAACCTTGGTATTCCTACCAAGAATAGAGCCCTCGAGTTTTGCCCTGTGATGCGTTCGGTGCATGAGCGAACGCGCTGGGATCCGTGCTCACCCATCCGAGACCGTGCAATGGTCCAGCAGTACACAGCCAACGATTTTAACCATTTTCCCGATGATACAATGTTTCCCAATGACAGATTTTTTTATTGTCGTTTTCTCATCAACTTTTGTAAAGTCGCCAATTGCTGAGTCGGATGATATGGATACTTTGGCGTCAATGAGGGCGCGCTTTTGTGGTTCGACGGGGAGGGTATATGAGGTGTTGCTTATGAACTGTGTGTGCAACAGTGAAAGGAGTCGGATACGTGCACGCGACACTTACATGCCGATTTGCCTCTAAATAGGCGGGTAAATGATTAACTCGAACACAATAGCCATCTTGCCTTCGGTGAATAACAACACAGACTCGGAGGCTGGCTGACTCCATGAACACGTCGTCGGAGCCCGTGGGACTCGGTGGCACAGAATACGCCAATTCCCGGCCGAGTAGAAGTGGTGAAGATGCAGTCGAACGAATATATGCTGATACTTTGGTCTTCGTATCGCTAACTGTGTACAACGTGGAATGACTCATTGGCGTGTTGCGTGTCGCAAGGTTGGAAAGTGAGCCAAGCACTACGAGAGAATTATAAGTGAAGCGAACGTAGACTGAGGGGGAAGGCTTCCCACCGCGACCGTACTTCAAACGTTTCGTTGCTTGGTAGTGCATCTTGCATAGCCAGGGAAGAAAGTCTTCTCGCAAGGAGTCCAGTTCGGTCTTGCGCTGAAGAACGTCTAGTACCTGACGTTTACACACATAGACATGAGAGTCCTGGAACTTGGACGAGAGCTTTACTCGAGGGTAGCTCAAGAGTATGTTCATCCTCAGTTCGAGTTCCTCTGCGTTCTTGTCTGTGTTGTCAAGGGTGTCGATATGCAACAGCGTCTTAGTAGCCTCGTCCCAAACGACTGGATAAGGCTGCATCTGGAAGCCCCATTCGTCGGGAGCTGCAGATTTCTCGGACTTGGGTGACTCGAACCAGCAGGTAGTAGCGATCGCGCCATCCGAGGTCGTCTCGGAGCGAAAATTGTCCAGGAGTCTTGAAAGAGGAAGGGATGCAGGAGGAATGAAGTCGCAGGGGAGCAAAACAAAGTCCTCCTGAATACGGCTGGAGAAGTGCCTGAGGATGGAGCACGTCCCAACACTCAACTCCTGTGTCTCGTCGAACGATTGGATGTCCACATGCAAAGACAACGAGGTGATCGCGGATTCGGAATGAATATAGTGCGATATGGAGGGCCGGTGGGAGGATGGACAAACAAGGAGGACATCTGCGAGTCTTGTCTGTGATGTGGTCCGATCGCATCAGAGCGGGTCACACCTTTTATGCCCGATTGCTCCACCCAGGAGAGGACGTAGTCTACGAGGGGCCTGTTGAAGACGGGAAGTAGTGCTTTGGGGAAGGGCTCGTCGCCAGCATCGCCGGTCAGGGGAAGCAGCCTTGGGAGGGTGAGCGACGACAAGGAGACGACGGCGAAGCTTACTCGTTCCCAAAGCCGGCAAGGATGACTGCGAGAAATTCGCGGGGAACTGACTGGACTGGCTCCACACTGAAATCCATCTCTGAAGTGCGGCCGGGGAAGACAACTGAGTCGGACAAAGTAGGTAGCCGGGGGGGTCGATTGCCTTTTCTACTACACATGCCCTATCTATCGACTGCGACCACCCAGTCCAACTATCCGTGCATCGGGTGTCTGCAGAGCCTCTCAACGAAAGGATCCCAATGTCCTAGAGACACCCACCGTCAGTGACTGAGGAACAGCCGCCCCTTGGCGCGACGCCGCTGGAGGACCTTGCGCCCGCCGGGAGTCTTTTTTCTTGCGAGAAACCCGTACTTGCGTTTCCGTACGCGCTGTGAGGGCTGGTACTCTGTGCCGCGCGAGGCAAAGCGGACCGTGGTCATGTCGACGGGGCGCAACGGGAGAGCCCACTTCAGAGAGCCGGCTATCCTCGCGCCGGCGAACGCGGTGGGGTGGAGGGCGCGAGTCGCTCTGGAGAACGAGGAGAGCAGGCCGGCGAAGAGCATGGGGTGCAGCAAGTTGTTGAATTATACGAGATTCCCACGCAAGACTTTCTTCGTTCACCATGTCAGCTGATACCATCGTCTCTTTCCGCAACCGTCACCAGCCATTCCCCGCCGCCTTTCCTTCTGCGCATGGCGCAGCCATCCGTGCACCAGCTCTTCCGACGCCTGGAAACCGTCGGAAAAGGTGCCTACGGCTCCGTGCACAAGGGTGTCCACCTCCCATCAGGTAACATCGTCGCACTCAAGATAATCAATCTCGACACCGCAGATGACGATGTCGAGGCGATTCAGCGCGAAGTAGCACTCCTCACTCAGCTTCGTGACGCACCAAATGTCACAAAGTACTACGGCTGCTACCTCGACGGGCCACGTGTCTGGATCGCGATGGAATTTGCTCAGGGTGGTAGCGTTCGTACACTCATGCAAACGTCCAAGGACGGCGTACTCGAAGAGCGCTTCATTGTCGTCATCACTCGCGAAGTTCTCGTCGGCCTCGCCTACCTTCACAAATCCGCAATCATCCACCGCGACATCAAGGCTGCCAACATTCTCATCACCGCGACCGGCAAAGTCATGATCTGTGATTTTGGCGTATCCGCCTTATCCGCCACCACCACAAGCAAGCGAAACACGCTCATGGGTACCCCCAACTGGATGGCACCAGAGGTAGCTCAGCCAACGCCTGTGTACGACAGCAAAGCAGACATCTGGAGCTTGGGTATCATGGTGTACGAGATGGCCAAGGGTGCCCCTCCGCATTCAGACTTGAGAGATGCAATCAAAGTCATGCAACTCATCGCTAAAGTACAGCCTCCGAGATTGTCGGATGGAGATGGTAGCAAAGATATGAGAGACTTTGTTGCCCATTGCCTTCGAGAGTCACCTAATGATGTGTGTATCTGGATATCACGATTCCATCATCTTGCTAATGACCTCCCAAGCGCCTTTCTGCAGATGAGCTCGCCAAGACAAAATGGATCAAATCCGCCTCGAAAGCAAATATTTCCTTGCTGAGAGAACTGATCCTCAGATATGATGCGTGGGTGCAAAGTGGAGGTTCCAGAGCCAGTCTGGCAGAACCCCTCGACTGGGAGGGCGAGGAGCAGAAAGAGTGAGATTTGTTTGTAGCATGTAGAGAAAGCTACTCATAATTTGCAGCTTGCAGAAAATCGTTGAAGAGGTCGATATCCCTTGGCAGTTCGATACCGTTAGGCATAATTCGATCATGCATGTACCGAATGAGAACGACGACGCGGGTCTTTCCAATTTTGTTAACACATCCGCCGTCTCTTCCACGATACGTCCTCCGCTAACACGCTTACCAACCTCTTTACGTGGTCTCTTCGACGACGATACCGTACCAAACGAGACCCTCAAACCATTACTTCCGGCGATAGCTACATCGACGGTTACACTCCCAGTCGTGCCACTTTTATCGTCGCCAGCTAGGGAGCTCTCTACTGCCAAGAGGAATGGAATCTCCGAAGGAGTAGACGAAGCTCAGCTCACGAAAAGCTTGATCCCATCAGGAATGAAAGACGCGAAGGTAGAGCTTTCAACATCCTCTACCCGACCTTTGATTAATTCTGCCAGGCTCCTTTTCACACACCCGAACGTCAGACGGGGACGACGGAACAACAATTTCCTCCGTCCCCACCGACCAATGCTCCCCGCCCTCAGTCCGGCAGTCACTCGACTACTCCACTCAACTCTCATAGCTTAGGCATTCGCGCAGACGCAAATGCGTCCACGATATCGCTTCCCAATACAAGAAGCAGTTCGCCACAACGTGGTGATAGGCGGGGAAGACCTGGTTTCGCAAAATTCTCTCATGCCACGTCGCTCTCATTGACATCGGTACCTATGGAGTCCGCTCTTGGCCCACCTATCCAACCGCTCGATTTTATATCACTTGCAGAGTCGCAAGAAGCCACGAATTCTTACCTTGCTCGGGCTGTAGATGATCTTACACGATGGTTTTCTGTCATCGAGGTCGGTTTCGCGAACATGTTGGAGCAATCTGGCGGCGATACCATAACGGAGGAGCAGGAGGAGACGCCAACCGAGCAAGCCTCATTCAATGCTCTTAGTAGTACGGAAAACAATGCTCATCCGCAGGCATTACGCACTGTAGCAGCGGAACTTTGAAAAGGTTTCTCAATTTCCGTATTTCCCACATTGCCCTACTAATGATCTACTGGTACTCGATCTTATTCCATAGCTTGCAACTTTCTGGTGAAGTGCGCTTTGTCGTGTGTTAAGACTGTGTATCACAACCTCCGATATAGTTATGCGTTATAAGGTATTCAGCAATAACTTCTACCGCTTGTTTGACATTGCATTGATCGGTTCTGATGTGAATTTCAGGGTGCGCTGGCGCCTCGTATGGTGCAGACACTCCAGTGAAATCTGATGATTCTAGATGATACAATTACTGAAACGATGGGGAATCGGCTAACCTTTTATCTCTCCAGCACGGGCTTTCTTGTACAGACCCTTGGGATCACGTTGCTCTACGATGGAGAGAGGAGCATCGACGAAAACCTCGACAAAGGACAGATTACACGTCTGATGGAGTTGGCGTGCTACTTCCCGATCCGCACGGTAAGGAGATATGAAGGCGGTGATCGTAATGCAGCCTGCATCAGTGAATAATTTGGAGACCTCTTATGACATTTTTCTTAGATTTAGACGAGTCGATGCTGTATACCA
>JBBPKM010000292.1:0-17027 GCA_038089255.1 Austroboletus rostrupii
AGAGAACTGGGAGAGCATTCAGAGGATGCTGAATGCGAACCATGAATGGGTGATCAGGTTGTGATCCTGATCCAAGGATAGGAGAAGGTTGGAGGCTCATAAGGAGCAACTGATAAGGGACATCTAGGGATGACCTAGGAATGGCTCAGAAGAGCCCAGGAGAGGCCTGGAGGATGCCAGGAGAATACAGGGGCGGAGGGATCTCTGGTTGGATGGACAGAAAATAGCTGATCTAGGAAAAAGTGTAGTGGGGCTACCAAGGTAGGAACAAGTTGTAATATTTACTGCCATAATCCAAGGGAAGCCAAGGATGGCTGTTTCCTTGCCACAGTTCATAAGGTAGAACTCGACTTTCCACACATATCCATTGATGTTTACAAAGAGAGTAGTTTTGAACTTGGTAAGTCCATTTTTGTTTGTGGAGGCATCCACATTTCTGAAACACTCCAAGTGTTAAGGCCCAAACGTCAGAGCCAAAACACGTCTTTGTAGGAACTTTAGAGTGTCACCTTGGGCTTTGGCACCAAGGGCTTATTGTTGATAGATACTTGCTAGTGGAGTCTTAACACTAGGCCTTGCTGCCTAGGGTTGAATACCTGGCCAGCTCAAGGACTTGAAAGGGCTTCTTTAGAGGGGATGGAAATCCCTAAACTTTGGAGAGAAGATCCAGGACTTCAAGACTGGGAATCCAGTCCTGTCGTCCCGGGGGTTTATATACAAAAAGACTATGTACCCATATGTACATGGGATCTAAGATATACTGTACAATAACTACATAAGCATCCGTTATTGTCCAATAGAAATACTCTAAGAATCTAAGAAATAGATATAAGTCATAAATGTCGTAAGAAGCGTACCATGCTGTCAAAGCATGTTGTCATGACAAATAAGAAGTGTCCTAGTGCATGAGGCTAGCATGCACATCTAATAGATAGGTCATAGCCTTCAAGGCTGTGGTCATGAGGAAACCACATTCCAGTATGGCAGATCTTTGAGATAAATAAGATCTAGGAATAAATATCAGATGAGACCCTTGGTCCATGCTGCTGCTGCATGTCTTCATGTACAGCCTTGCAATGGAGGGAAATCCCATAGATCTAGAATAAATACCATAAGGGAACCTGCATGGTGTAGCAGCATGCTGCAACTATGAGGCTGGCATAGCCATGCCATGAGAACTTGGTCAGGCAAGCCTAGACCCTTTGAGGAACAGCCATCCTGTGACTGATGTGACTTGCATAAATAGGGTTCAGGGCCTGTCCCTGATCATGTAACCATCCAGTGATCCTTGATAAGATAGACAGAGGAGATAGGATAAGATCCCCTGATAAGATAAGATCTTCAGATAAGAGATTAGATAAGCGCTGACATAAGCGCCCTTGATAAGATAAGATTAGATAAGATCTTGAAACCAGGCAAGACAAGTTTAAAAATGAAAAATAAGGCCATCAAGGCCACTTGTCATATTAACATATAAATATAGCCATAAAGGCTCGTTTTCTTGTACTATAACAGATAATGCATTTTAGATTATGGGCTTCTAACCAAACCTTGTCTCCTTTGGCAAATAGGATAAAACCTTGACATGACTATGCTGCCATGATTTGTTTGGCTAACTTATGGGCTGCTAAAGCTTCTTCTCTAGAGGTAATAAGATGTTTCAAGTGGTTTTCCACCACTAACAGATCTGAAGGATGACTGACTGATGGGAGAGTAATAGGTTCATATTCCATTATAAGATATAACAGGAATTTGCCAGTTACAGAATGAGGGCAATAATTGTGGACAGACTTAGCAGTGGTGATATGATCAGCCCATATTCTGGGGGAGTTATCATAGACAATGTAAAAATAAGTCTTTATCTCCTGATTGACATATTCAGCTTCTCCATCAGTTTGTGGTTGATAGGTGGTTGATAGGGGGAGGCTGTAGTTTAGGAGTTTTCCAAGTTTTTCAGCAAAGGTGGAGATAAACTGTGAGCCTCAATCTGAGATAATTTTGTTGTATAGGCCAAATCATTTATAGACTTTATAAAAGAACAGAGTGGCAATGCTTTTCTCTGTGACTGTTTTCTTGGTTAGGCAAAGAATTACCCCCTTAATAAGATCATGATTGACCATGACCAAGAGTGAATCAAAACCAGATAAGGGAGGTAGATCCATGACAAGATCATAGAAAAGTTGTTGAAAAGTGTGAGTACAGGACAAGGCAATAGGCATGAGCAAAGGAATGAATAGGTGGGTATTAGACTTATTCTGTTAACAGATGGCACATTGTTATACTTGTGCCGGGTAGGCCCAAGTGTAGCCTCAGATGAACCAAGTCTTTTACCATAGGTAGATCTAAGAAGACCTTGTTATAGGGGTAGCACAAGGAAGTGTCCACTCAAGAGTAGGATGATAACTTGGTGCTCAATAAGCTTGCTGGAAGAGAATGGTGAGGAGCAAAGTGAACTTGGTATTGACCAAGGAGAACTAAACTAAAGTACAAGTGCTACAACTTTAACTGATATAGATATTGTATTGTAGCATGGACTGCTTCGAGAAAGGAAAACAAAAAGTAGACCAGGCGATCGTATAACTGATCTACTGGCTGATGAGTAAATATCATGATATGGAGGAAATCTGCAGTAGCAGATACAATGCCGAAGTAGTCCATTATAGGGGCATTGTAGAATGAAAGGTATAAGTCCATATGATGACAGAAAGGAAAAGTGAATCGTAACACTACCCCCCCAGTAAAACTGAAGCTTTGCGATGGTTATCCTTCAAAGGTCCACACATCCCCCATAGGGAGATCCAGTAATGTTGGATATGGCAATGTCATCCAGCCCATCATCGGAAGGGGCCAGTGATGGTACACAGAGTGTGGTGAAGACTCGGGCGCGGAAGGTTGGATATGGACGAGACCTGTTAAACCGTCATGTAGCAGTGGCATGAAATCCAGCAGGAGAAATTGGTAGCCTGAAAGTAGAGGTAGGCCAGGTGGAAGCATGGGAATGAAAAGACTGTTGGGATGACGAGGATAAAGAGGACAATGGTGAGGGCTGCGGAGTGGTACATTGAAGGGCACACCTGTTGGTATGGTGGCTGGGTGCCCATTATAGGCAGTGATAGCATTGGTAAAAATTGCAATCTACCTGCATATGTCCTAAGCAATGGCACTGGTAGCATGCCTGGTTGTACCGGGGGTGATTGGCGGGAAGGGGATCAAATCCCTCGTTTCCCAACCACCATGCGTTGACATGTGCGAGGAGTTGTTTTTCATCGGTATGGAGTGGGGTAGAGAATGTGGAGGGAGTTGAGGGACTATCAGACAATTGGGAAGATAAGGAAGGTTTCGTGACTAGCTCCTGCACATATCGATCCACATCTAAAAAGAACTCCATAAAGTCCAGTTCATGCATTGCCATTACTAGATTTTCTCTCATCGCAGTGTGGATTTGAAGTAATTTTTGTCCTTGTCCTTTGGTTCTTCTTTCCTGCACCAGAAGATTGCCCATGGTGGCGATCAATGTGCTTTGTAAGTATACCATAAATAGGGAGTGGAGCACGGAGTTGGGCTTGATGTGAGTGTCAATACATGTGGCGAAGTGGGAATCTGCTAAAATCTGGTCATAGGCGATGTTTTTGATTACTCCTTTGATAGGTTTCTTCCAACAGTGGGCTGCTTGTGGAACCACAATGGTACGGGTGGTGAGTTGGTTATCAATGGATGGGGATCGTCTTGTGCTCCACTGTTCTTCAGCTGTTTCATTCCATGTGACAATGGGGGTGTGAGGGTGTGTGGGTGATGATGATGATAGTTCTTGAGTGAGTTGCTCAATAGCCTCTGGCATGATGATCAGGGTAGCAGGGTGAGTGGAGGTAGGGGATGGGGCAGACAACCTAGTATGTTCTGAAGGAGACGAAATAGAGATGGTACTAGTGGACATGATGCTTCTCTGTCAATTCCTGGGTGGAGTTTGCATTACTCGGGTTTCCTCAGTCGTTTTTTATAGTCTGCAAGGAGGGTCTGTGTGTGTGTCAGTTCTTTTTCAGGTATCCACAAGTCCTCCTCTGCTAAGTACCCTTTCCAATGGACGAGATAAAACCTTGCCATCAGCCTTCCATGATAACACAGTATCTGTTTGATTTCATATTTCTCTTCCCTAGCAATAAGGTCAGAAAGGGGTGCAGGAAAGTTTCATCCATATGTCTCAGTTTCAATATACTGAGATAGGAGTGTGGCATGAAAGACATCATGAATCTTCCACACCTTTGGGAGCCATAGGCAATATGTGATGGGCGACAGTACCTGGGTGATAATGAATGGCCCTTCTTGTTTTGGAGCAAATTTCAGATCCAGAGTTGATCTTTTTAAGTTGCGGGCCTCCTGCCAGACCTTTTCCCCCTACTTTAAATGGGTTGAATGCTCATCGCGTTCTTTGGCTCATCATCTGTCTTGCCAGTTCATGTGCTGCCAATGCTTCTTGTCGTGCAACCAATAAATTCTTTAATCATTCTTCTACTGCAGGAATGGCGGTTATCAGAACTATTTCTGGGAGAGCTATGGGTTCATATTCCATGATCAGGGCAAAAGGGGATTTGCCTGTGACAGAGTGTGGTCAGTGATTGTGGACAAATTCCACTGTTGTGATATAATCTGACCAGTCTGTTGGATATTGTCTGCATACGATCCTCAGATAAGTCTCAATTTCCTGATTAACACATTCCATTTCGCCATCTGTTTGAGGGTGGTATGCCATTGACAGCGCTAACTGGTAATTCAAGAGTCTCCCTAATTCCTTTGCAAATGCCGACATGAATTGCGGACCCTGGTTGGAGATGATTTTTTTGTAGAGTTCGAATCTCTTGTAGACGAAGTGAAAGAAAAGGTTGGCTATTCCTTCTGCTGTTACGGTAGACTTTGTTGGGCATAGAATTACCCCCTTTGTAAGACCATGGTTGACCACGACCAAAAGAGCATCAAAACTGTGAGACATGACCGGGAGACCTGTGATTAGATTGCACGAGAGTTGCTGAAATGGGTGGGTGCAGGTGGAGACAATAGGAGTGAGGGGAGGGACCATAGGGTGCATGTTAGCCTTGTGTTGTTGACACACACCGCAGCCAGAAATGTAAGAACGGACAAAGGCAGTGAGACCAGGCCACCAGAAGTCCGCGGCAATGAGTTGGTGGGTTTTCAGATAACCAGGGTGGCTGGTGGATTCGTGATCATGACATCAGGCCATGATGGATTGGCAAAGGAATACAACAGGGGGAACATAGATGCACCTGCGGTAGAGGAGAACACCATCTTTATGATGCCAGTCTGCTAAATGTGAGCGAAGAGCTGTGGGAATATCTTCATTAATAGATTGGAGGGTGGTGAGGACCAGCGGATCGGAAGAGCTAGCCGTAGATATACAGTTGTGGAGGGCAATGTCAATAAGGTTAACAAAAAGCGAGGGTGGTAGGAGAGTGACGTCAGTATTGTCTGTGGTATCATCAGGGCAGCGATCCAGTTGATGGGATAATGTGTCAGGTCCGGTGAGGTAAGCGGCAGGGACATGTTTGATGCATAAGTCATAATCGGCAATATCAAGGAGCCATCGTGCTTGCCATCTATTTAGCTTCTGGGGTTGTTTGAAATACGTGAGGTTCTTATAGTCTGTAAAGAAATGGACAGGATATGCGGAACCAAGGAGATAATGTCGCCACGCACTTAGAGCATGGATAACAGTGAGTAATTCATGATCATAAATATCATACTTTCGTTCAGTGGCAGAGAATGTTTGCAACAAGTAGGAACAGGGCTGCCATTCACCATTTTTGTTGGTTTAAAGTAAGATCCCTCCAGTGGCATATTTGGAGGCGTCTGTGGCAATAGCAAACGGTTGGATAGGGTCAGGCATGCGCAGGACAGGTTGAGAAGTGAATATTTCCTTTATGCGTTGAAACATAGTTTTGCATTCGGGAGTCCACAACCAAGTATGGTCTTTCTTTGTGAGGTCTAGGAGTGGGTGGGTGATGTTTGAGTATCCTGGTATGAAACATTGATAAAAATTGGCAAAGCCTAGAAACAAACAGACTTCTTTTGGTTTTGTCAGGGTTGGCCATGATGCAATCCCTTCTAGTTTGACTGGATCCATGGCTAGGGATCCTGGTCAGGCGATCATGCCTAGGTATTTGACTAAGTCAGAGTTGAACAGACATTTCGACAGCCGAAGGCATAGATGTAATTTCCTCATACATTGAAGGACTTGTTGTGTAGTATCATGATGTACTTGTTAATTGGGGGAGGATATCAGGATATTGTCCATATAGATAACTATGTGCCCTTCTGTGATAAGGTCTTGGAATTCTTCATTCATAAAGCATTGAAAGGTTGCCAGTGCGTTCTTTGGGCCAAAGGGCATAACCACTGGTTCAAATAGCCCCTGGTGTGTGATGAACATGGCTTTCCATTGGTCTCCTTCCTTTGTACAGATATTATTATAGCCCCATCATACATCAAATTTGGTGAACACCTTAGCATCATGTAGTTTATTGAGGAGGTCGGAGATTAACGGAAGGGGGTATGTATCACATATCATGTGCTCGTTGAGGTACCTGTAGTCTTGTACTGGGCGAAGCTTGCCATCTGTCTTTTTGACGAAGAAGAATGGTGCAGCTTGTGGTGACATGGATGGATATATCTTGCCCGACTTCAGATTCTCGTCTAGGAACTTATCCTATGCTTTGCGTTCTTCCATAGTTAGTGGGTAGAGTTTTTCAATCTTCGGTTTGAAGGTATTGGCAAGGTTAATTTCATGGTCGCAATTTTGGGAAGATGGTAGTGGCATATCTTTATCTGAGAATATATCTGTGTATGCCTTATATTGGGGTGGTAGAACTACTTCCTTCTTTTTGGCCTGGATTGCAAGATCGGTTGACATAGTGAGGGCTGCACAAGTTAGGGCAGGATTTGGAATGAATCTTCCATTGGCAAGGACTGTCCACAAAAGGGTTCGGAGTGGTTTTACCTGCACCATATCTCTTGCGAGACAAATGGTGCTACAAAGGATGTCGTCCTCAGTTCTATTAAGGTAGCTGAACAAGTGTTTGCTATTAAGGCATCCACCTGTACATGTTTTGGTGGTGTTGTATAGTCGGGGCAACGTAGGTGGTACAGATCTCCTTTTCATTGTTTTTCCTGCTCGTGGGTGGCTATGAAGTCCGCTGTTTGATCTGATTCCTTTGGCACCTCCAGAGTCTTCTTTTTCCAATCTATCCATGGGCTTACTGCAGTAAGCCAAGGGAATCCTAGAATCATCATTTCTTTGCTGCAGTTCATAAGATAGAACTCCGTGGCATGGATATAACCATTGACGTTGATGAAGAGTTTCATTTTGAACTTGATGGTTCTGTTACTGTTGATGGACAAATCTACATTCCGGATAGTGACTGGTATGGGGAGACAAATATGAGAGAGCTTCTTTGACTGGGTGAATTTCCAATCAATACAGGAGACTTGTGCACCAGAGTCGATAAGGGCGGTGGCAGCGATGGCTTTGATGTTCATATCAATGGGCATCATAATTTGGATGGGGATGCACATTGCTTTCATTGCTACAGATACAGTGTTATAGTTTACATCAGGAGGAGGAGAGATGTGTGTCATGGGCATTGTTCTTTTTAAAAATCCAGGTTGAGCTTGCCAACCATTTTGTCATCTTGCATCTTTGTGATGCTGGCCTTGGGTTCTTCTTCAACTTTGTGTACTGTGTGCAGAGTGGGCACAGGACAGGATTGCATATTGTTGGGGCAGTTCCGCACAGAGTGTCCTTTTCTTTGGCACAAGAAACATAGTCCCTCTTTTCAACACCTTTCTTTCTCCTCCTGGGTGAGCTTTTTGATATTGATGGCATCAATGTCCATTGCATTAGGATCTTAGGGGGCTGGTCCATGGGTTTGAAGCGTTGGCGTGAACGGGGTGTTGCCTCGACAATGTCAGGCCACAATCTCCAAAGCTCATTTTTTGACACTGGCAAAGTGAGCTGCTTTTGTATACCAGTCCTTCACCTTATCGGGTACTTTCTCCATTGTTTGGATTTAATGCATTAAGGAGACGGGGATGCCCAAGGCAAAGTAATTGATAAGCACTTGGTTGTCCGTAATACCAATGAGGGCAACCTTGCTCTGGCACATAGCAATGTATTTTTGAAGGGCGGGGTTGTACCTGCCATTCCGATTCTCGTAGATGCATTCATGGGCTAGCCATGCCAATGAATCACCTTTGAGATCCGCGTTTTTGAATGCTGCATGGAATTCTATTTCGAAGTTGGTCCAGATCCCCATAGAAAAGGTGCTGGCTGTTAGTTTTGACTCCCTGAATGTATCCACCCAGGTGACAGTGGTCCATTTCTTCATAAAAGATAAGGCATAAGCGATTTTTTTATTTGGCATATTGTAGAGCTCATCGTTTTGCAGCCAGGGGATAGCTCGGGTGTACGATTCATCAAATTCTTCTGAGGCTCCTAAGCAGAGTTCAGTGGGTTTCTTTGCAGCTGGTTGATTGGACATTTGTGTAGATGGTGCTGCGATGTTTACGTTTGGGGGTAGGAGGGTGAAGATTCTTCTGGCCTGTGGTTGCAGCATAGGACTTGGCAGTGTCAGTACATACAGGATTACAAGTAAGCAACTGAGTTGTTGCTCAAGCTGCCAGACTTCAGGGGTCTTGGTATCAATAGGATCATCAGGATCAGTGGGTATTTCTCCCGAAGATTCAGACACAGTAGAGGGTGCAGGAGAGGCCTGCCAATTCTGCCACGAAAAATGATTTGTCGATATGGTGGGTGATCTAGACAGTGCTAGTCATGACGAAAGAGTTTAGTTCTTTTGTTACACTTGTGCCGGATAGGTCCAAGTGTAGCCTCGGATGAACCAAGTCTTTTACCATAGGTAGATCTAAGAAGACCTCATTATAGGGGTAGCATGAGGAAGCATCCACTTAAGAGTAGGACGATGACTCGGTGCTCGATAAGCTCACCAGAAGAGAATGGTGAGGAGCAAAGTGAACTTGGTATTGACCAAGGAGAACTAAACTAAAGTACAAGTGATACAACTTTAACTGATATAGATATCGTATCATAGCACAGACTGCTTTGAGAAAGGAAAACAAAAAGTAGACCAGGTGATTGTATGACTAATCTACCAGCTGATGAGTAAATATCATGATGTGGGGGAAATACGCAGCGGTGGATACGATGCCAAAGTAGTCCATTATAGGGGCATTATAGAACGAAAGGTATAAGTCCACATGATGACAGGAAGAAAAAGTGAATCGTAACACACATCCTTTAATGAAGGAGCAGACAAAGAAAGTGAGACCAGGCTACCAGAATTCAGGGGCAACAAGTTAACAGGTTTTAAAATAACCAGGATGGTTGGCTGTGGTATGGTTATGACAGCAAGAGACAATAAAATGACAAAGATCTGGTTTTACTGGTATGTATATGCAGTTTTTATAAAATAAAAGGCTGTTACAATGTTGCCAATTGGTGAGGCAAGAGCATAGAGCAAGGGGGAGATCTTCCTGGATAGATTGAAGGGAGTTAAGAATGAGAGGATCTGATGCTAATGTTGAAAATATTTTATTATAGAGAGTAAGGTCAATAAGGTTAATAAAGAGAGAAGGGGGAAGGAGGGTAACAGCATCATGTTCCAAGGAGTTATTGGGGCAATAATCAGGTCATTGAGATAAAATGTCTGGTCCAGCAAGGAGCACACCAGGTATATGGATCATTTAAGGTTATGGTCAGCGATATCATAAAGCCTGACAACAATTTAACTTCTATGGTTGTTTAAAGTATGTTAAATTCTTGTGGTCAGTAAAGATCTGCATAGGCAAGATGGAGCCAATATGTAGTGGCACCAGGCTTGAAGGGTGTAAATGATGGCAAGGAGTTCTTGGTTATAGATGTCATAATTGTGCTCAATAGTAGAGAAGATTTGGGAAAGATATAAGCAAAGATGCCAGTCTCCATTTTTGTTAGTCTGGAAGAGAATATCTCTGGTAGCATATTTGGAGATGCCTGTAGCAATTGTGAAGGGTTTGGATGGATCAGGGAGATGGAATACTGGTTGGAAGAGGAAGATTTCCTTAAGTTGAAGGAAGGCTCAGTTATAGTTGTTTGTCCAAGACCATAGATGATCCTTTTTGGTGAGGTTGAGAAGACATCATGCAATATCAGAGTACCCATTTACAAATTGGCAGTAGAAGTTGGCAAAATCTAAGAAGGAACTTACTTCCTTAGGCTATATGAAACACTCCAAGTACTAAGGCCTGAATATATGGGTCAGAGCACTCTTGGATGTCTTTTGAGTATCATCTTGGGCTGTGGCACCAAGGATTTGGAACATAGACTTTAAGGGGTGAGTCTTGGGACCCCTGCCCTGCTAGCTGGAATTGGTTACCCTCGTACTAGGTCAAGGACTTGGCAGTGTCTAGCTTTCTCCAGGTAACTTATTAGAAGGAAGCTTTGGAGAGAAGATTCAGGACTTCAAGACTGGGGATCTAGTCCTGTTGCCCCAGGGGTTTATATATGAAAAGACTATGTACATGTATGTACATGGGATCTAAGATATAATATACACTACTTAAATAAATGTCCATTATCATTCAATAGAAATATTCTAAGAATTTAAGGAATAAACATAAGTCGTAAACTGTTATAAGAAGCATACCATGCTGTCAAAGCATGTTGTCATGACAAATAAGAGTCATAGATAAGATATAACCTTCAAGGCTATGGTCATGAGGAAACCACATGCCAGTATAGCAGATCTTGTGATAAGAACAGAACTCTTAATCCATATTGCTGATGCATGTCTTGCATGTACAGCCTTGTGATGGAAGAGAAGGTCTGTGCTTCTGAATATAAATACCATGAGGAACCTGCATGATGTGGCAGCATGCTGCAACCATGAGGCATAGATAAGGAGTAACTCCTTGTGAGTCATAGATAGAGACCCTAAGTTAGGGAACAAGATTCCATATCTTGATGTGACTTCAAAGAATAGATAAAGCATGAGGCAGGCACAGCCATGCCATAAAAACTTGGTCAGACAAGCCTAGATCCTTTGAGGAACAGCCATCCTGTGACTGATGTAACTTGCATAAATAGAGTTCAGGGTCTTCCCTGATCATGTGACTTGTGATCAGCCAATGATTCTTAATAAGATATTCAGGGGAGATAAGATAAGATCCTTGATCTTGATTAGATGACATCCCTTGATAAGATAAGATTAGATCTTGCAGCCTGGCAAGACAAGTCATAAAAATGAAAAATAAGGCCATTGAGGCCACTTGTTGTGTTGACATATAAATATAGCCATAAAGGCTACTTTTCCTTGTACCATAACATAGTTCATAAGGTAGAACTTGACTTTCCTCATATATCCATTGACATTTACAAAGAGAGTGGTTTTAAACTTGATAAGTCCATTTTTGTTTGTGGAGGCATCCACATTTTGGATGGTTACTGGTTGCAGAAGTCTAGTTTGAGAAATTCTGTGTTTTTGGGCAAAGGCCCAGTCAAGGCAGAAGATTTGCACTCCTGAATCGACAAGGGCAAATATAGCAATAGCTTTGATCATGTCAGTAGGTGCCAATAGCTGAACAGAAATGCATATTGATTTCATAGCTAATAGTATAGAGTCATATAATAGATCAAGAAAAGGAGAAACATGCATTGTGGGCATTTCTCTGTTTAAAAATCCAGGTGGATCCTTCCAACAGTTTTGTCATTTTGAAGCTTTTGGATAGAAGCTTCAGGTTCCTCTGTTCTTTTGACATTCTTAAACAGTACTGGAGTTGGATGATTGAATTTGAGGGAGCATTGCCATGCCATATGTCCTTTTCTTTGGCATGCTAAACAAAGTCCTTCTTTGATGCATCATTTCTGCTCTTCTAGAGTAAGTTTCTTAAGGTGGACTATGTCTATATCCATAGCATTTGGATCATGAGTAGGTTGTGGTCAAGGGGTAAAGAAGAATGAGTATATGATATTGCCATGTTTGTGGCAGGCAGTGATTTCAATAGCTTGTTCCTCAACACTTGCGAAATGAGCAGCTTTGGAATACCATTCAGTAATCTTGTTTGGTACTTTTTCCATGGTATGGATGCATCTCATAAGGAAGATAGGGATGCTAAAAGAAAAGTAGTTGATTAAAACTTGATTGTTGCTCATTCCATTGATGGCCACTTTGTTCTAGAAAGTGGTGATGTACTTTTGAAGGATGGGATTATATCCACCTGAATGATTTTCATAGATGTGTTCTTTGGCAAGCTAGGCCAGAGATTTACCTTTGATGTCAGTGTTTTCGAACACCATTTTGAACTCTTTTTCAAAGTCAGCCCAAGTTCCAAGAGTGAATGTTCCACTTGTGAGTTTGGTCTTGCAAAAGGTGTCAGCCCAGGTAAAAGCTATCTTTTCTTCATAAAGGATAACACATATGTGATTTGTTTATTGGCTGTGTCATAGAGCTTGTTGTTAACAGCCAGATAGAGTTAGATAGAGCAAAGCCATGAAAGAGCTCTGGCATAAAAGCCATCAAAATTATCTGGGGTTCCAAAACAAATTTAGTTGGTTTGACTGTAGCAGTAGTGTTTGACATAATAGATGCTGGTAGTGGAGGAAAGAAATTTCTTCCAGTCTGTGGTTGTGGAGTTGGACTTGGTGGAGTGGGGACCTAAGGAATTACCAGGGATCATTCAAGTTG
Source organism: Austroboletus rostrupii (assembly GCA_038089255.1). Lineage (NCBI taxonomy): Eukaryota > Fungi > Basidiomycota > Agaricomycetes > Boletales > Boletaceae > Austroboletus > Austroboletus rostrupii. The sequence goes on from JBBPKM010000292.1 coordinate 12,747, forward strand.
GGCCATAAGTTCTTAGATGTCCTGGTTTTTCTGAGTAAAAGGCTCATCAGGATCTGTTGGGATTTCCTCTAATAAGTTGGAGGCAGTTGAGGGTGCTGGAGATTCTTGGCAATGTCGCCAACCAAAGTAATGATTCAAGTAAATGGTGGGTGATCTAGAGCAATGCTAGTCGCAGCAAGTAGAGCTTAGTTCTTTTGTTCCACTTCAACCAGATAGGTAGGAGTGTAGCTCTTGTGAAGCAAGAACCAAGTAGTGAGGTACCCTTGGGTTTTAAGGATTTGAGATTGTTCAAGATAGCATCCACTCAATAGTAGGATGAAGTCTGGTTGGCTAGAAGACCAAGCAAAAGAGAGCACTTGGAAGCTAGTATAAAGAATGAGGTGTATTTGAGAGAATACAAGGGAAAACTGAGCTAAAGTACAGGAAACCCATTGAAGGGTTTATATACAGTGATCCACTGGTGAATGGGTTAATACTGGCAACTGTGTCAATAGCCCACAATACATGTAATTCGAGTTTGAGAGTAGTTATCTATGTTGGAAAGTTATAAATATATCTATAGCCTACTCAAATAGTACTTATAATGTTAAATATTAGATTACTTGCGATGGTATGATATGTTTTATGGAGATTTTCATAATAAAATTGCTTGTCTCAAATGTCACCATGATTGATTAAAGTATAAAACCTATTCCAACATATATATAACTATTGGCAATCCTTTCTGCATATTGGAGATTTCCTTGCATATATAATCCACTTGCCAGTGACATGCCAGTGGAGTGTCTTCTTCAAGTGCTTATCTTATCTTATCTGTGGTACAAATCTAAGTTACAAAATCATTTAAGTATTATTAAATGAAAATTTTAAATACATATGCTGCACCAATTGCCAACTTTGACACCAATATGGTTGGCCATGCTAATTCAAGCAGTATAAAAAAGCAATCTGACTCTAAAAAGCAAGAAGAAGCAATTGCTGATGCAATCAGAATCATCCAGGAAAATGACCAACTTGAAGGCAAAAGAAGATCATAATGTGATATCTGCTGAATGGTTTGGATGGAATAGCAGAAGAAACTAGAATATAGTAAAGTGAAAGTTAGTCCTGATACTATAAAAAGAAGACTAGGTGGTGGACTGAGTTACCAGCATGCAAACCTAGAGAAGAATGGATGGCTTACTCTTGAAGAAGAACAACAACTTGTTGCATTTATTCTTGAATTTGCAAGACATGGCTTTCCTTTTAACCATAAATCATTCAAGCAGCATGCTGATGCTTTTTTGCACACATAGATGAAGGGCAACTTCCCTCTGGGTGGTACTGGAAAAAATTAGACAGACTGCTTTCTTCAATGCAATCATCATTATTTGAAACAATGCCAGAGCTCACCTCTTGACTCAGCCAGAGGATGTGTAGTCAATGAATATGCAAACAAAGCATGGTTCAATTTACTTGGAAGTACAATTCAAGCACATCACATCAAAATGGAATGCATATGGGCTGCTGATGAGATGGGCTTTCAGCCAGGTGAAGGTCAAGTTCAACAAGTTATTAGTGCTACAGGAAAGCAGATTTAACATGTTCAATATGATAGTAACCATGAAAATATTACCATAATGGTTATGATCTGTGCTGATGGCAATTAGATTTTTCCAGCAGTTATCTACAAGGAAAAAGCATTTAGCACATCATAGCATCAAGGAAATATACTTAATTCCTTATATGTCGCTTTTAGTTCTTAATTATTTCATAGTTCATCCAAAATATATGTAGTATTACATACTTGGAGAAAGGCTGGACTAACAAAATTATTGGACAGCTATGGATTGAAGACTTCAAAAAAAAGACATATACAAAGCAAATGGTTGTGCAAGGCTTCTTCTGGTTGATGGCCACAACTTGCACTACATAAAAAACTTTTTAGACTATGCAAAAAGGCACAACATTCACATACTTTGTTATTCTGCCCATGCAATCCACATTTATCAAGGCCTTGACATTGTCATATTTGGGCCACTGAAACAGTACTGGATACAAGAGTGCAATAAGTTTGAAGCTAAAACAAGGCAGAAAATCAACAAGATGAACTTTATCTTAGTCTATCTCCATGCACATCAGTGAGTGCTCACTATAGAAACAATAAAGTCAGCATTCCACACAACAGGCATATGGCCCTTTAATCCTAGCATCATAACAAGTGATCAAATAGGACCTAGCTTGGAAACATCCATCAAAGAACACATGCTATTGCCACAACCTAGTCCAGTCTGTGCTGTTTGTAAAGCAATCCAACAATATCAAATGCAAAAAGTGTTGAATTCTTATACTAGCCTATATCATTCAGGCCCATCACATCCTATATCTGAGTTGTCATCTTCCCTACATGATATTGAAATGCCAAATAATGCAGCAAATGCTGGCATACATATCCCAATAGCACAAACAATCACCCAGAATGCCTGTTCAGCACTGAAAACAATCTCAGTTGTATTTTTTATAAAAGACAAATGACTTACAGGCAAAGATCAACTTCCTGATTTCATACTGGCATCAAACTTAAGCCCTACTCACAAACAAACATACCATTTGTTGAAAAGAACATCAGAGAATGAAATGGAAAAAGCATACCAAAAGGTCTTATACTCCAGTCATTGTACTGCCAAAGAGTGAAACTGTTACAGTACAAGAAAAGTAGCCTTTATGGCTATATTTATACATCAACACAACAAGTGGCCTTGATGGCCTTATTTTTTATTTTTAAGACTTGTCTTGCCTGGTTGCAAGATCTTATCTAATCTTATCTTATCAAGGGTGCTTATGTCAGCACTTATCTAATCACTTATCTAAAAGACCTTATATTATCAGGGGATCTTATCTTATCTTCCCTATCTATCTTATCAAGGATCACTGGATGGTCACATGATCAGGGACAAGCCCTGAACCCTATTTATGCAAGTCACACCAGTCACAGGATGGCTGTTCCTCAAGGGTCTAGGCTTGCCGGACCAAGTTCTCATGGCATGGCTGTGCCAGCCTCATGTCCTATCTATTCTCTGAAGTCACAACATGATTCGGAATCTTGTTCCTTGACTCAGGGTCTTTATCTATGAGTCACAAGGGCTCACCTTCTTTATGAGTCACAAGGAATCACTTCTATCTATGCCTCATGGTTGCAGCATGCTGCCATATCATGCAGGTACCTCATGGTATTTATTTCAGAAGCATGGGATTTCCTTCCATTGCAAGGCTATACATGAAGATATGCAGCAGCAGCATGGATCAAGGATCCTATTTGATATTTATCTATAGATCTTATTTATCTCAAGATCTGCCACATTGGAATATGGTTCCTTCATAACCATAGCCTTGAAGGCTATGCCTTATTTATTAGATGTGCATGCTAGCCTCATGCAAAGACACTTCTTATTTGTCATGACAACATGCTTTGACAGTATGGTACACTTCTTACAATCATTGATGACTTATATCTATTCTTTAGATTCTTAGAGTATTCTTATTGGACAATAATAGATGACTATGTAGTTATTGTACAGAATATCTTAGATCCCATGTACATACAGTGAGCAACAAAACCATTGCAATACCTAACCCTAATGCAGTGCGCGAAGCACACTGCAAGCACATGGACAAATTGTTACGCTTGTTCCGGGTAGGACGTGAATGTAGCCTCGGATTAACCAAGTCCGAGCGAAGGTCAAGGGTAACAGCTTCTGTGGGGAAGCTCAAAAGTGTAGCACGAAGTAGCGCCTACTCAAAGTAAGGCGAAGACTTGTACGCTCGAGGGTCTCAATGAGAGAGAACGTTGAGGAGCAGAGTAGACTTGGTATTGACCAAGGAGAACTAAACTAGCATACATGGTGAACTACGCACAACTAATATAGGTATCGTCGTAGTACACGGGCCAAGAGATAAAAAGGAAATAAAGGTGACGACTGGGCTATTGAATGAGTAAGGGCACGGTTGTATGGTAATACAAATGACATAGGGAAGGAACTCTGCGACGGCAGAGACGATGCTGAGGTAGTCCGCATAAGGGCATCGCAAAAGAAAAAGATGAGTCCGTATAATCAAAACGACGGAATGTAACACTACCCCCCGCTTAGCATTCAAGCTCCTGCTTCGAACATCCTAATCAAGTCCGCGGTTGGATCCGACAGGGGACCTGGTGATGTTGGCATAAGCTGTGTCGTCCCATTGGTCAGCAATGGGAGATGGGGATTGATGGGCGGGTTGGCGAACGGGAGAAGTAAGACGCCG
>JBBPKM010000293.1:0-17013 GCA_038089255.1 Austroboletus rostrupii
AGTCTGCTACGCTATTATTAAAAGAAGCCGACATGCAGAAGTTATACGCACAAGGTTACACTGAAGATTTGGAGCGACCGCTCCTCAAACATGAAGAACTGGTCTTCATGCCAGATTATGAAAGTTTATGGCAGGATGTTATCACCCTGCACCATGACTCTCCGTCTGCCAGACACCCTGGTGCCGAAAGAACGGAAGAGCTTATCTGAAGACATTATTTATGGCCTGGATTGCCAAAACAAGTCAAAAAATACATTGCTAAATGCAACACATGTCAAAGAAGCAAAACCAGCAACAAGCCACCAGCTGGTAAGCTTGAACCCTTGGAAATACTACATGCCCCTTGGATAGACATTTCAGTAGACTTTCTCATGGACCTCCCCTTATCTATGAGCCATGACTTAGTCCTTGTGGTCATTGACCAATTCAGTAAAAAGGTTAAGTTTATTCCCTGTTCAAAGACTGCCACTACACTAGATACCACATGGCTCTATTTAAAACATGTATGGACCAACCATGGCATTCCCTGATCCATAGTATTGGACCATGGGTCACAATTCACATCCTAAGTCATAATGACTCTATGTGAGCACTTGAAAATCAAGTCCAAACTATTTATGGCTTTATATCCACAAATAGACAGGCAAATGGAAAGAATGATCTGAGATCTCCAGAAGTATCTCTGAACATTCTGTCACAAGAAGCAAAATGACTAGGTATGCTAGCTTTCTATTGCACAATTTTCCTATAGTTCTAAGAAGCAGGCTTCAATCCAAAAAACTCCATTTGAGGTCATACAAACCTATTAACCAAGGATAGATATAGAACCCAGCAGTTCCAAAGCACCAAGCACTGATAAACTGGCCAATAAAATTAAAGAAACTCTATCTATTATGTTATCTAACCTCTTGCAAGCCAAGAAACAAATGAAAAAGCAAGCTGATAAGTATTGCTCTTCAGCCTCTATCTATAAAAAGGAAGATAAAGTTCTCCTATCCACAGAATATTTAAAAGTCTGCAAATCTTCCTATAAGATCATGGAGAAGTGGATCAGATCTTATGTAATCAAAAGATGCATGGAAAACAACACAGTTGAGCTGCAACTCCCTTGCAATATGAAGATACATCTGGTTATTAACATCTTCCAGGTTAAACCTTATTTAACATGACTTAACAGACAACTAGTGTTCTAGTCCAGTACATGTCATAGATGAAATGGAGGTTGAATATAAAGTAGACCATATGGTCAACATCAGAAAATGCAGCCAAACTACTGAATATCTAATTCATTGGGCAGGCTATGATGCTAGTGAGCATACATGGGAATCCTTTTCTAATTTAACAAATGCAAAGGAGGCAATTGCTCTATTTCACAAACTAAATCCTAGGGCAGAAATATGCACCATTTACACTGAACAGTTTGGTCTATTTAACCCTTATGACACAGCCACTGTTGCTGTACCACTTACTCAGATCACCTAGGTATTTGATCCATAGAAGAAGGGTGATGTTATAACTCTATTTTTCTGCCATTTTCTACTATTTTTCCTAATTTATTATACAGACATTAAAGGGACTTAGAACCATTTTGCTATTTTGCTTATTGAATCACTTACTTAATCAGGGATATTCCCAGGGAAATCCTCTCTTATATTTTTCACATACAAACTTCTTTTATATATCCATATGGAGCTAGACCACCTCATGGTATGCTTTTCTATTTTACTTCCATTTCCATGCTTCTAAACTGCCCTGTATTTATGCTTCTCTTCTTTATGATAGAACCATGCTTTATATTTACCACATATTTTTATCTCTGACTTATGAATAGTTATTTACACCATTGGTCAATCTTAGATATAGACCAAACTATACATATATTAGAACTAGTATATAAACCCCCAAGACAATAGGACTGGCTCCCCAGTTTTGAAGTTTTGGAGATTTCTCCTCCAAGCAAAGCTTCCTTATCCCCTAGTCACTAAGTCATTGTGACCCAAGCTATTCCTTATATTATAGAACCATCCTTTGGCCTTTAAAATTGAGGTGTTTCATATTCTATATGACTTATCATTTCTCACTAACTGATACATCAGTCAGCACTTACTTATACTTGCTTACTTCTTGCCTCCTTTTTTGTAGTATACAAGCCTGACTTCACTTTCTCTGATATATATATAAACCTCTCAACAGATTCCCTATACTTTAGCTTAGTTCTCCTTTGTATTCTCCCAAATACAACTTGTTCTTCTTGCTAGTTCCCAAGCATTCTCTTTTGCTTGGTCTTTTAGCAACCAGATCTCATTCTACTATTGAGTGGACACTATCCTCAATTAACCAAATTCTCTTGACTCTACCTTCAGATCACAACCAGTTACTAGTTCTTGTTCCATAAGGGCTATGCTCCTATTTACCTGGTCAAAGCATAACACTCCTCATCTCCTAGCTTCTATTTTCTTGATTTCTTTGTTTCTCTTTGATCCCTTGAACCATAGATATTCCTCTTTGTCTTCTAGTCTCTTTGTCATTACCTATATGGGTATATTCATAGCTAAATTCCCTTTCTCAGCCTTTCTTCTTGATCTTTACTTTTTTTTTCTATCTGCCTTATGGCTATATATCTAGATCTCCTTCTTATCTTGCTTCTCTGATCCAAGCCATGTTTTCCCTTCATCCTGGACTTCTTATTTTTAACTCAGTCTTATCTCTTGTTCTATTCTTGATCTCCTTGACTTATCTCTTATCTTGTATATTGCCTTCTTGATTCCTTTCTTGGATATTCCCTGTACTATATAAACTCTAGCCACTTTGCCCATGTACTTTAGCTTTAGTCTCCCTTAATCATAGGCTTGATCTTCAGCCTCTGCTTCAGCTCCTTGAGGATGTTTCCTGTTACGTTTCTTTCAGCGTTTCCCAAGGACTACTCTTTTTCTTTCCACGATGCCCCTATCGGACCACTTCGGCATCGTATCTGCCGTCGCAGACTTCCTCCCTTCGTCATCTGTATTACTACTCGACTGCGCATTACTCATTCTCCAGCCCAGTCGACGTCTGTACTTCCTTTCCCGTACTTGGTCTGTGCTCTGCGGTTATACCTATTTCTATCGCGAGTAGTATACGGTGTACACTAGTTTAGTTCTCCTTGGTTAATACCAAGTGTCTGCTTTGCTCCACGGTGTTCTCTTCCATCGTGAACCTCGGGCATCTAGTCGCCGTCCTACTATTGAGTGGACGCTTACTCTTGCTAATCCTCGACGTCGCCGTCTCCGCGACCATACACCGAAAGCCCTTCCATAGGGGCTAACTACCTCGACACCCTCGCAGAGCTCGGTTCATCCAAGGCTACGCTTGCGTCCCTACGGATCAAGCGTAACATTTCCAATATCTCTTGTATCACCAGTATCCTGGCATAGCTGTATGGCATGCATCCTTAATGAGTCCTTCATTGGACTTTACTCTTTTTACCTTGATTCTATTCATGCAAGTGTGCTGATAGGATATTCAGACCAACCAGAACTTGTCTTGCCTTGGAGGTCAAGTCTTCTAAGGGCTATACTCTACTCTTTCTGAGCAAAGTATAACAGCTTGCACAGTCTCCTGACCTGAATCCTATTGAACATCTCTGGGGTTGGCTGAAAAAAAGGCTTGCAAAGCATGAAAACTCTTCCAATAAAATTTATGAATTATAGAAAAAAGTTCAAGTGGGATGGGATAGGATATCAGTTGAAGAATGCAGGAAAGTGATTGAAAGCATGCCTAGGAGGGTTCAGGCAGTGCTTAAAGCAAAAGGGGGCTATACCAAATACTAAAAATATCCAAATATCCTATTTGATTCAAAAGCTCAAAAATCTTTTTTATGATATTACTGATTTGAATCAATCATATCTCCATAGTGTGTGAACCAAATCACATGATCTAGGAAGCAATTTTATAGCCAAGAGTATGTACTATTTATAACTCCACCAAAGATAATTGAAATTCCCACACTACCTGGCAATATATTTCACACATTGCAATTTAGGCCAATATGGAGAGGGTTTTTGAGGTTACTGTAGATGGAACATATCAATATCAATAGTATTATTGTTACAGTACAAGAAAAAGAGCCTGAAAGGTGATATTTATAAAGATCAAAAGAGAAGTGGCTTTTATGGCCTTATTTTTCAATGTTTACAACTTATCTTGCCAGTTTGCAAGATCATATCTAATCTAATCTTATCAAGTCAGCACTTATCTAATCTCTTATCTATTGATCTTATCTTATCTTATCTCCCCTGGATATCTTATCAAGGATCATTAGCATGATCATATGATCAGGAAATGTTCTGAACTCTATTTATGCAAGTCACACCAGCCATAGGATGGCTGATCCTCAAAGAGTCTAGGCTTGCCTGACCAATTCCTTATGGCATGGCTGTGCCTGCCTCATACCCTATATATTCTCTAAAGTTACATCAAGAGCCAGAATCTTGTTTCCTGACTCAGGATCCCTATTTATGAGTTACAAGAACTCTCTTTCCTTATCTATGACTCATATGAAGTCACTTTATCTATGCCTCATGGTATTTATTTCACAGAAGCACAGGCTTCCCTTCCATTACAGGGCTATATATAAAGAACATGCACTAGCCTCATGAATTAAAGGCCTTAATTCTATTTATCTTAAGATTTGCCACACCAGCATATGGTATCCTCATGACTACAGCCTTAAAGGCTATGTCCTATCTATGATTCTTATTTGTCATGACAACATGCTTTGACAGCATGGTATGCCTTTTATGACATTTAATAACTTATATCTATTCTTTATATTTTTAGAGTATTTCTATTGGATGATAACAGACTCTTATTTAATTAGTATATAATATATCTTAGATCCAATATACATATATGTACATAGTCCTTTCATATATAAACCCCCAGGGCAACTGGACTAGATTCCCAGTTCTGAAGTCTTGGATTTTTTCTCCAAAAGTCTAGGAAGTCTACTAAGCAAGTTTTCTTTAAGTCCTTGTCCTAGTCAGGGTAGTCAATCTCTGTTAGCAAGGCCTGATGTTTAGAACTCCACCAGCAAAAGTCCCAAGGCAAATTCTAGATGTCCTAGCCCTAGATGACACTCTTGAAGACATCAAAAAGCTACTTCATTTTTTATATTTAGGCCTTAGTAGTTGGAGTGTTTCAATTATGGCCATAGAAGAGTTCAAGGTCTTTAACTCAAAGAAAGACTGAATCTTTCCATTTGAAAAACCACTTCTATAAATCTTCTGAGCTATATATAGCTATTCAAAAAACACTCTCAATTATAAATAACTAATGGTGCATCACTATCTAGAACAAATACTATAATAAATAGCACCACCAAATAGTTGTAAATCATTCATTAAATAGAATCTATTAAAGCATGATTCAAAAAGATCCATGCTCTAATTCAAGAATCTGCATAAACTATTTGAAACAGTAACAATAAGACCCATACAACAAATATAAGATACAGTACATCTTATACTACATCAAATTAGAACTGCTAATGCCACCAGAAATATAACAAGCACAAGGCCTCATCATCCACTATATAGATATATTTGCATGCTTAATATTAGAATTTTTACTAATTTCAAATGCACAAATAAATTTCAATATTTCAGCTGATGTGTCCTTTGGCATACAATTGCATTAATAACTGCTTAACCCACCATATAAAAGCTAGCTACTTTGGTGAACTAACCAAATGGTTGATGCTGACATGATTGAATTAGCATCTATCAAATAAATCAAATACATTGCATCCACTGTTCTTATACTATCTGTTATCTGTCCTCAACCAAGTACTGGTCTAGATCTACATAGATGGGCAGCCAAATGATTCAATATACTAGGTCACCATTGCTAAGCCTTGTTTGATGAATGATTGTGCCATATCAAGATTATAGGCATATAGAATTAAAAACAGTTAACAAAGAATAATGACATCACCAAATATGGCATGCTTCTGCAGAGAATATGTAAAGATGGTCATAATGGATAGCTGAGAGATTTGTTAAAATGCAAGTGAATTTGAACATGAGTACAAACTGAAAGTCATAACAGTGACAGCTTTGCTAATTTTTATGTATGAAGATTATATGATATATGTTCTCGAATGGACTCTGGGCTACTCACAATTGAGCATATATTGAGATACAAACATTCTGAATGCTCAGGAAGAAATAGTAGAGAAAGTGGCAACTGAAGAAAGGCAACAAATATCCTGAGAACATCATAGATTGACCTGTCAGCAACCATTTCAACCAGCATGTCATAAATAGGGTTCAGTTTCTTTTGCTGTAGAAACTTACTCGAAGTTAAGTGGCACCGAACAAACGTGTCTGCGAGCCGATGCAAAGCGAGAACGATATGTAAGTGCTTGGAAAGCCGCTGCCGTCGTGACTCGCCTGCCGGGGTCCGGAGATACTGTGGTCTCCATGGATTCCGCCACCTTCACATTGCATATGAACATAACTTCTTGGTCAAATAAAGCGACGGTGTTTTGACACGTTCTGAATTTATACTCCGCGCGGTTTGTTTTCTTTATTTTTTTCGGTGCTCTTTGTGGCGATCCCATCTCTACTTCCTAATTTGGTTTCTGGGTTTAAAATGAACTTGAAGACCTGCTTGATTTGGGGAATGCGACGCCTTTTCCGGTGGAAGACGTGACACGAGGCTAGCAGAGGCATCCTTCGAGGATGCCTCGACAATTAATCTTTTTAAGGCTGCCCTCTTTCCGTCCATAGATGGGGCCCGTGCGTTTCCAGTCACCAATGGATATAAGGTACCCGTTCTGTCTGTTTGTACACTTTCCCCCTCGTCTCCTTTTTTCCTTCTTCCACCACATCCACCTACTTCGTCCTCGCAGATTCCTCATCATCATTGTTATAGCGCAGCATTTACGTCAAGGCCGCTGATTAAGGCCTATCCGGCTTCTCTTTTTCTCTCTCGAGCATTCTCGATACACCGCCATGTCCCCCTTTCCTTCCCCGCCACCGCAAACACCCGTGACGATTTTAGACGAACTGCATACCCGCTCTATCGTACCCCCCTTATATATCTGTCAAAATAACTTTGCAGAGCACGCCACACGACCACATCCCGGCTCACCGTCGTCGTCTATCCCGCCTTCCGCGCCACCTTCACCGCAGCCTCCGTCCTTTCACCACGCTACTCATACATCCATGTCTGCGATACAATCGAAAGTTCAGTCTAATTTGTCTCCAAAAAATGTGTCTACAACTTCGATCTCAATCAATGGTAATACTTCTTGTCTTACGCGTCCAGAACCCGCAGCTCCAGCCCAGCGGGACCAGAGTAGTAAATTATCACCTCAATCGCTCGATTCTGGCATCGCAGATTCAATTTCTTTGCCCACAAATTCCCGACAGTCCATCACACGTGAGCCGTTCCAGTTTGATGTCGACAGGCTCAGTGATGTTTTCCCCCTCGCATTAGCCTCTCTTGGTTTTCCACTCGCCTCCAACAGCACAACTACATACAAACGCTTTCTTCAGGACTCAACGTACTCTCAGTGCACCTTGCCCACCGCGTCATCGACTGAATCAATTTCGGTTACTTCTCAACGCACCCCGAATGTTTATATCAATGGTCTTCGTCCGCACTGTTCGGAGCAGGACCTCTTCGCTCTTGCTCGACCATTTGGTGATATCAAAAGCGTTCGAACATTTACTCGGCACGTCAGCGAGAAGCCCACGTGGGTTATTCTATTTTTAATACAGCCAAATGGCGCTGATTTCTATTCTAGGGGTTACGGCTTCGTTTTGTGAGAATCGGTCGCATGTTTGCATATTTTATGACTCGGTTGGACTCACGTTTATTTCCATAGATTTAGTGATGTAGCGTCTGCGCAGAGGTGCATTGAAGGGCTTAGAAAGTGCCGTAACCTTCACCCTTCGTTCTCTAAGGTGGGTGAGCTTTCTATGACTGAAAATTTGTTTACATTCAGTCGCAGCAAGTGCATCGGATTCCTGGAACGGAGTATGCTCAGCATAATATCGCCCAGACAAATGATCAGGACGAGAACTCCTTCAAGGCGCGCATGGAGAAACTCAAAGACTCCTCATCGACTAATCTCTACATAGAAGGGTGAGCTACTCCCCATACATAGTTTTCTAATCACTAATCGCCTATCAGGCTTCCACTATCTATAGACGATGAGGTGCGCTTCGTTGCATGATCGAAACGGGCGAAAAGTTATTCACTGTAGTTGCGCAGAGCCTTGCTGCTTTGATGTTGCCCTATAAAATTAAGAGCAATCGTTTCTTCAAGACTAAACTAAGTAACCCTCCTCGCATTATCGCCTTTGTCCGGTATGTCGAGATATTTCACTCGACACTCGGTACTTACGACGGGTTAAAGGCTTGAGACTCGTGCTGCAGCGGAGAATACCATCGAACACTTACACGGAAGGATGGTGCGTGGGTGGGACGATCCTGGTTGCAGAATTTCTGTGAGGTTTGCGGATAGTGCTGAGCAACGAGAACTTAGGGTGTGTACTTTTCCTCTTGTGTAATACATACTCATGAATTGGCTTGTAGCGTGCTGAAAGAACACTGAAGAACGGGGACCAATCTCCTTCGCGGCTTACTATCGCACAAGCTGCCCTGCTTAACCTTCGCGGCCAAGAACTTCAAACAAATATACGTAACATCTCTGGGGGAAAGCCTCAGCGCCTCACCAATCCACGCTCAGAAAATCAAGTTTCTTTTAACACCGGCTCTGACCCTGGATTATTTTCCACCTCTCGCTCGTTGCCTTCCGATCTGTGCTACACACACAGGGAGTCGCCGTTGCCACCTGCTTCAGATGTTCCGACCGCCTCGGAAATGAACAATCTATTGCAGTCGATACATAACATGGGCTACGATGACGGAACGTTGGAGAGCACAATAAGGGGTCTAGCTCTTGACAACGAGTACCTTATGACACAGCAATCTCAACTTCGAGCCTTCGCTGGTGCTACAATGATGTCGCCAAACCTACTTCCCGTCACGCTTCCTCGAGGTCACACTCAAGCACGCAACGGCTTTACCCCTGCAGAGGAGCTCATTCTTGAGGCGCACGCTCAACGTCTTCAAATGCAAACGCAGGCGTCAAAATCCATATCAACATTCGAGTCTATTTCCCCCTTGAGAAAGCTAAATACCAATGTTCACGACCTCAACCCCGCCCACCGCAAAGTTCAGGCAGCAGGACTTCCTAAAATGACAATGTTCGCTCAGGATAACTCGCCGTCACTTTCGGAGGCTGATTTCCACGCAATGAACTATCATTCGCTTCGTAATTTCATGCCGGGAGTTAATAGCCCGCCTCCTACCATATCTGCTACGATGAGCACTGTATTTGCGCCACCGCCTAGCCGTGCTGTCAGTATCGTTCCGCCGCCGCCAGATTATGAAGAGTCTGAAAAACGATCAAAAGGCCCTCAATACCGACCTGGGGAGGGAACGACCGCACCAAAACAAATTTCTTGTCCTTCCTCGCTTAATAGCCGCCAACCTATGCCTTCGAGTGAAACCAAGTCTCACTCTTTGCCGCAAGCATCTACACATGCAAACAATATGCGCGACGGCAACGACGGCAACATCAATACTAGCATTTCCAGAGAAAAGCACCAACCGGCCTATATATATTTCCATGGCGATGAGCAAGGATGCTTCGAAGAAGAAAGGGACGCACACTTCCGCTCCTCGCTTGCGCCACACATCTACACCGAGAAGTCCCCACAATTTAGTGAGCAGCATCCTACCGGCAAAGAAGAACCAAAGTCTCCCGCTATCGTTTCTCCTGCGCTCACCTATTCATCTCGCACACCGTCAACGCTTAGCCCAGCCACGCCGTTCTTCGGTTCCTTCACAAACAGTCAAGGTGTCTTTGAAGTGATGATAATGAAGAACGAGGATGTGGCAGAGAAAAAAATGAAGGCGGGTGTAACCGACGAGTGAGCGAGTTTGAGATGCATCGTCGCGTTTTTTTATTTTTATTTTTGGCAAGAAGCTATCCCGTCGATCGTTTCCAGCACAGCAAATGTAAATGTAGCTATCATGTCACAGTCCTTAGTTCACATTACGGATTCTGGAGACACAGATCCGCTGACTTGTCATGCAGGCAAACTTTGTGAAAATGACGACGGCGTAGTTAGGGTTTGCAACGGGATCGCCATGTTTTTTTCTTCCCGAAGAGGCACCTCAGTGACGCTTCGACGTGTGAAGTGAGTCGGAGTGGGCGGAGACTGAATTGGTCGGGTCAGGTTCGAATGGTCCGTTCTGCCTGTTTTTTACACCGCACGCCTTCAATCCGTCCCTCGTTTCTTGCGCTGCTTGTCTTCCGCTCTTTCTACCTTTAAGCCATGTTTGCTCGTCAAATTTTCGCCGTCGCTGCCCTTGCCGTCGCCACTGCCTACGGGCAGCTCACCATCACTAACCCGAGCAGCAATGCTTGGTGGGGTACGTTCCATAATTCCATTTCCAATGCGCTCCGAGGTGTCATTTCGTTTTCTCTCAGTTACTGCTTCTACCAACACACTTGCGTGGACATGCCAAACGTCCACTTATAGCTCTTATACGGTGGTGTCAGTGCCCACTTCCTGCGTGTGAATATCTGGCCTGACTCGACCATGCAGCCTCACCAACAGTGACACTTCCATCTTGAATGCCCCCCTTGCCCTGATCGCTGATGTACCCAACTATGATTGCTCGTACACCGTTAACCAGCAGCAATCAAGCTTAGCTGTCTCAGATAACTGGACCCTCAGCCTGGCGAACATTCAAAACAGTAGCGACGTGCGTCTTGTCTGTTTCTTATCATTGTCTATCGTTTTTGGCTCAACCGGCGTGTCCTACAGATCTATGCCTCTACGCCATTTCAAGTGAAGTCTGCGGGTTCTCCCTACCCCACCTCGTCATCTTCCGCATCTGCATCTGCTGCTTCGTCCTCCTCGACTTCTTCGAGCAAGAACGGGGCTGCTTCTGCCCACTACGCTCCAGCTGGCATGAGCATGGTTGCTGCGCTGCTCCTTGGTTTCGTCGTGGCGTGAGCACGTGCTGTCACAAACTTGGACGATGTCGACGAGCCGCTGAGGCAATGTCCTTGTTGCCACGCCACACTTTTGTCGCGCTCCGTGTATGGATTTTGGATGTGTTTCTCGATGCTTATTGGATACCCTATGCACAACTATGCGTCGTGAAATGGATGATTCACCTATTTTTAAAAAAAATTGAGGTGCTACTCTTTTATTTTTCTGTTACCGATTGTCGATGACTACGACGATGGGTAGACTGTTTCTGAGACATTTGGACTATATTTCTGAAATTCTTTTTATCCCGTGTGTGTCGGGAATGCACGAGATTTTCATGTACCGCGATTGTGAATTTTCCTTATTACTCGGGGTAGTCTCTACTACGACGTTGCAAACCCCGCTTTAATCACGCCAATGTTTTGACCAGGTAAGTGACTTCACAGCGTATGATTTTTTTTATTCCCCATGGAGTCTATTTGGCTACAAATGAAGTACACATGTGTGCTATGATAAAGTGATGGAGCAAGAGCAAAGTGCTAGGCTCTTTCGAGCATAAGATAGAGCAGTTGCATATTCATCAAGAATTTTAAGAGTAAGACTACCAACTCGAAAACTAAAGGACCTGTTCATAGAAATTCATGGACATGCAAACCTTCATTTATTGTACTTGTTTGTTCAAGACCCCAGTGGATCTTTGGCAGGAATCTGATTCAAATTTCATTGGAGACTAAATACTTGCAAATCTCTACCCCTGGTTACTTGGGGGCAGTATGAACCTCATATAAGTTGATCCTCATCACTTAAAATGTGAAAAAATATATTATGTAATCATATTTGTTATTTATGCTATTATCAATATTTCTCTTTTGATGGCTGAAGCCGAGGATCCTGCCTGTACACTTATAAGGTCAGGAGGAGAACAAGTACTCAGCAAGATATACTCTATTCAGGTATGCCTACAATCAATGATACAATAAATGACTTCTCAAAGAAGTAACTCAAGGGAGTGATAACAATGAAGAAGCAAAGAAATAAACAAGCCATGAAAAGTACACAATTAAGGGAGATTAAAGCTAAGCTACATGCAAGGGTATTTAAGGTTGATATGCAGGAAGACTGATATAGGGCCAGCAAAAGATGTCCAAGAAAGAAGGCAAGAGATAAGAGATGGGTTAGTGATAGGAGATTAAGGATCAAGGAAAGGCATGGGTTGAATCAAAGGAAGTGTTAGAAAAACTCAAGAGTTGTGGAGATACTTAAGTCAATTTATAGTGTTCAAGAGTATGAGTAAATATTCAAAACTGAGAAATGTAATGTATATGACAAATGTTTATATATTATACTACATGGTCCATGTGGAGAACTACAGAGTCATGTGGAGTATGCATATCTGACTGTGGAACAGCGATCAAAGCATAAGGGAAAACATGCATGTAATAAAAAGGCATGAATGTGGCAGAATGGAAGTTGAAGTGTGATGGCAGCCACATGTGAGATATGAAGAGGTGAAAGTGTGAAAGGAAAGGAAAGAACATTTCATTACCCCTTTTCATGCCAATGCCTCTGGAGTTGGAGAAAAGTCAAAGAATTCATTGGAGAAATGGATGAATGCTTTGCAATCTGCAAGAAATTGGGGAGTGGCAAAAAGCCTGGAAGAAGGAGGAAGAGGGATGCCCTGGAATATAGGACACAAACAAGAAGAGTTAGGTTGATCCACATTGTAATAGAGGTGAGGATGAGAAGGAAGGCAGAATTGGAGAGATGAAGTGGAAGGAAAATAATGATGGAAGTCCAAAACCAAATCTTGGGCATGTTTGAGTTTGGAGGCATTTTTCCACTTTTGTTCTTCATGAGGGAAACTCCACCAATGAACAAGATATTTCACATGATCTTGTCGAACACAAGAATCAAAAATCTCCTTAATTTCTTGTTCCAGTTGTTCATCAACGATGTCTGGAGGAGAAGGTGACAGAGTTTGTTGGGAGGGAAAGGAAGAGGATGTGTATGGCTTGAGAGCCAATTTGTGGAATATAGGGTGGATGCTTTTTCACTTTCAAGGTAGAAGAAGCTTGTATGTGGCAGTTCTGATTTTTTTGATGATAGGAAAAGAACCATACCATATATCATCTAGCTTTTTCATTGGTCTATTGGTCTTGATATTTTTGGCTGATAGCATAACTTGTTCTCTGACTTTATACTCCTTCAGAGGTCAGGCATGTTTATCGTATTAATGCTTCATTTGCACCACAGCTTGGGTAAGGGCTTTCTCTGCATTACTTTGAAGATCTTTCATTGTTTGGACAAAGTCATTGACTTTGGGGAACATGGTTTTAGGTGTGTGGTTGACCCTGATAGTTGAAACATATCCATAGTTGAGCATAAATAGCAAAGTTTTTGTTGCCTATGAGACCTTTTGGTTATGGGAGAATTTGGCCATAGAAAGCCAATTGGACCAATCATTCTGACAATAGTTGACATAAATGCGAAGATATTGCTCAACTTTGTGATTGATCCATTTGGTTTGACCATCAGTTTGTGTTACAATTTGCCCCTATCTTGGTAGCCCCACTACACTTTTTCCTAGATCAGCCAACTCCTACTGCTTCTACGAGAGATCCCTCCACCCTTGTATGCTCCTGGCATCCTCCAGGCCTCTCCAGGGCTCTCCTGAGCCATTCCTAGTGTCAAATGGACTTCTCTCTGAAGTCACCTATTGTCAAATGGGCTTCTCTCTGAAGCCACCTGTAGTCAAATGGACTTCTCTTCAAAGTCACCTATTGTCAAATGGGCTTCTCTCCAAAGCCACCTATTGTTAAATGGACTTCTCTCTGAAGTTACCTATTGTCAAATGGGCTTCTCTCTGAAGCCACCTATTGTCAACTGGGCCTTTCGGCCATCTTCTATGTCCACTTCAGCATTACCAAAGGCAAAAGCATCTATTGTTACATCTGACTCCTATCAGATGTTCCTTGATATCTCCAGCCTCTCCGACCAGATCTTTAAGAGTCCCTAGCACCTCTGTGTGCCCTTGGGCATATCCTGATGTGTTCTCTTCATTGAGATAGCACTTTACTATGACTTTACCAGAACTCCAGATCATCTCCTGATCTTGAATCCAACTTGAACCCTTGAATTGTTAACAAAAGACTCAAAGTCAACTGACCTTCGTTGCTCCAGGCATTCCCCTGGATGCTCCTCAGTCCTCTCCAGTTTCCCTTGCCACCTCAAGGCTCCCTGATCCATATCTAGCATCTTCCAGATATGTCTCCTCCTTGTACCTGTTACATATGGCTATCCACCATGTGTATATTTGATCTGATCACTTCTAGACCATGTCTAGGAGTTCCCCAAACTTGCTCCGATCTATCTGGATCCTTCCCGATGAGTCTCCACTTCTCCTGCACTAAGATCTCCTCCTGCTCTCGGAACTCCTCCAGGCTCCCTGGATTCTCTCCTGGCACTCTCAGTGCGGTCCCCGCTTGATCTACAGCACTCTCCAAACATCCCAGACTCTCTCCTGTTGCTGCCTTATCAACAGTTTCAGAACTCCACCAAGTATTTACTGATTGATCATCAGTCCTCCTTCTGACCTCCTGATTATCTTCCACATGATTAGGAACTCCTGGCTGCGCATCTGGCTTATCAGCCAATGCTTCCTCTCGACCCTGGGCATCTCCTCATGATGCTCCATGTACTTCTGGTGGTTATTCTCTCACTGGAACTTCTTGTCTGCCTCATGGCATCATAGATCTCCAACAGATCTTATCCTTGTCACATCTGATCCTTATCAGATGTTCCTCTGGACCTTGATGCATCCTAGTGATGCCTTTCCAGTCTCTAAACTCCGCTTGCTTCAACAGAAAGTCCAGTCTCCGATTCATTGCATCTTCTGGATGCTTCTCATCTCTGAACCTCTATTTCTGTAACCTCTTCATTCCCCTTGATTCCTTGTACCAACAGATATTCTTTCTTGCCTCCCAGTTCCTCTGTCATCCCCTATTGGGTGTATTCATAGCTGAGTTCCCTTTCTCAGCCTTTCTCTTTGATTATCATCTCTCTCCTATCTTCGACCTGATCTCTGACCAGACCATGTGTTCCCTTGTACTATTCTTGATATCTCTGACTCGGACTTCTTATCTTTGACTCACCTGTACTATTTCTGATATCTCTGACTCATTTCTTATCCTGGACACTGCCTCTTAGTTTCCTTTCATGGATGCTCCTCAACAGTATATAAACCCTAGAGTTACATCCATGTACCTTAGCTTTAGTCTCTCTTAATCATAGGCTTGATCTTTAGCCTCTGCTCTAGCTCCCTGAGGTTGCCACCATATCCTCTTGTATATCTGGTATCCTGGCATAGTTGTATGGCGTGCATTTTTGATGAGTCCTTCAGTGGACTTCACTCCTTTTGCCTTGATCCTATTCATGCAAGTATGCTGATAGGATATCCAGTTGCTCCTGAAACTCGCCTTGCCCTGGAGGTCAAGTCTCTTAAGGGCTACACTCCACCCTACCCGGGCGAAGTGTAACAGTTTGAGGGTGGAATGCCATAGAAGGATTTGCTTCAATATTCAACATTTTGTAGAGTTCTTGCATAATTGCAAGATGAATTACAAACCCTGGTCAGAGATAACTTTCTTCAAAGTACCCTGGAGTTTGAAGATGTTGTCATAGAAGATTGTTATGATACCTAGAGATATGATGGAGAGATTCACTGGAAAGAGGTAAATCATTTTTCAGAAACAATCAACAATAACAAGGATTGTATTCTTGCCATTGGACTTGTTACACTTGATTTGTAGGGACGCAAGTGTAGCCTTGGATGAACCGAGCTCTGCGAGGGTGACGAGGTAATTAGCCCCTGTGGAAGGGACTTCGATGTACGACGGCGGAGACGGCGGCGTCGAGAATGATCAAGAGTAAGCGTCCACTCAATAGTAGGACGGAGACTAGATGCCCAAGGTTCACGATGGAAGAGAACACCGTGGAGCAAAGCAGACACTTGGTATTAACCAAGGAGAACTAAACTAGAGTACATGGTACACTACGAGCAGGTAATATAGGTATCTTCGTAGTGCACAGACCATAGGCGAAATGGGAAGTAATAACGGCGACTGGGCTATCGGGTGAGTAAGAGCGCAGTCGTCTGGTAATACGAATGACACGAGGAGGGAAACTTGCGGCGGCAAGTGCGATGCCGAAATAGTCTGATAAGGGCATCGCGAAGGAAAAAGATAGTCCGTTACTAGAACAGAGACAGAAACGTAACATTACCCCCCGGTTATGGTTCAGGCCCCTGCCTCGAACATTCTAATCAAGGCCGCGGTCGCCTCTGACGGGGGATCCAGTGACATTGGCATATCCTGTATCGTCCCAGACATCATCCACTGGAGAGGGCGATCGACGGGCGGGTTGACGACTGGGGGGTGTGGGGCGTCGTGTATATGGGTTGGCGTGGATGCGGGTATGTGGAGAACCCCTGGTACGAAGATAGGAGGTTGGAAGCCTACCGGATGCGCGAGGCAGTCCGTAAGTAACGGTGGCCCGGTGGGAAGTGGACCGAAAGGAGGACTGCGACTGGGAGGAGGAGGAGGAGGAAGACGACTGTTGTCGGGGTGGAGTTGGTCGACGGAGGGGGCAGCGATTGGCTCTATGTCCGGGAGCCCACAAGAGGCACGCCGGACATTGATATACGTCGCAATCGACCTGTACGTGATTTAGTCGATGGCACGAAAAACACGCTTGGTTGTATCGGGGGTGGTCGCCGGGAAGGGGATTCTGTCCATTATTCCCTGTCCACCACGCTTCTACTCGCTGCACGTACGCTTCTTCTATCTCCGTTAATTCTCGAGAGGAGGCTGAAGGTGTGGAGGGGGTAGTGGATAGTCGACTTGCCAGGGTTGGTAGAGTGCCGACTTCCTGGGCGTACCGGTCGATGTCTAAGT
>JBBPKM010000294.1:0-17012 GCA_038089255.1 Austroboletus rostrupii
GTCCCTGGGTACTCCGCCATCGCCCGCCCCCTCCTTGACCTTACAAAAAAGAACCATAGTTGGTCCTGGACACCCGAATGTGAAACAGCCTTCCTTCACCTCAAGAAAATTTTCACCTCACAGCCCATCTTCCGCATGCCCGATCAGACTCGTCCGTTCGCCATTGCCACTGATGCCTCAAAATACGCCTCGGGTGGCATCCTCCTCCAGCAGGACGAAAATGCCGAGTGGCAGCCGTGCTCTTATCTCTCTCAAACGTTCTCCCCTACGGAACGAAATTATGACATCTACGATCATGAACTTCTCACCATTCTCTGCGCACTTATGGCGTGGCGACATTATCTCGTCAGATCGGTCGCCCCGGTTACGGTCATGACGGACCACAAGAATCTTACCTATTTTAAACAACCACAAGCATTGAATCGTCGCCAAGCACACTGGATGCTTACCCTTGCTGACTTCGATCTCCGCATACAACATGTTCCCGGACGTCTCCTCGCAGGACCGGATGCCTTATCCCGTCGACCTGATCGATGCCCCGATGACTCTTCCAACAATACGGCAGTTACCCTCCTTCCACCTTCCCTCTTTATTAATCTCATCGACATCGCCCTCCATAATCGTATCTCCCAAGCTTCTGCTGCCGATCCCCTCGTCCTTTCCACCTTACAGTCTATCCGAGAGGATGTCCCGGCACACCTCCGCTCCTGCCTCTCCGATTGGACCCATCGTGACAGAATCCTTCTCTATCAAAATCGCGTCTACGTCCCGCCCGACGTCCGTCCTCGACACTCCATCCTCCGTATCTGTCATGACCATGTTACCACTGGCCATCCAGGCGTCCTGAAAACCCGCCACCTTGTTTCTTGGGACTATTGGTGGCCCGGCCTGGCCGCCTTTGTCCGCTCCTATGTCGCGGGCTGTTCCCACTGTCAACAAAACAAGGTTAATACTCATCCCTCGGTTCCTCCTCTTACCCCGATTGCCTCCACTTGCTCCCGCCCATTTCAGCAGATCTCCTGTGACCTCATCACCGGCCTCCCGCTCTCCGCTGGTTACGATGCCCTTTTGGTCGTGGTCGACCATGGCCTTACAAAGGGGGTAATCCTTTGCCCAACAACGAAGACGGTCTCGGCGGAAGGCATTGCACAACTTTTCTTTCACTCCGTATATCGCCGATTCGGACTTTACGACAAAATTATCTCCGATAGAGGACCACAGTTTGCCTCCACGTTCGCAAAAGAACTGGGGAGACTTCTGAATTACAAGCTGGCACTATCTACGGCTTACCACCCACAAACGGATGGAGAGACAGAACGAGTTAACCAAGAAATTGAAACGTACCTACGAATTGTATGCGGAAATCACCCCACGAAATGGTCGGAGATGGTTACCACCACGGAATTTGTCCACAATCATTGGTTGCACTCGGTAACGGGAAAATCCCCATTCTATTTGTGCATGGGGTACGAGCCGTCGGCACTCCCGGAAGTCTCACCCCCAATGGATCTACCAGCGGTACAAGAAAGGATCGCCCGACTAATAGCGGATAGAAACGAGGCAGTTGCGGCGCATGAATTAGCTCGACAAGTGATGAGTAAAAGATCCCAACAAAAGTTCACTCCGTTCAAAATAGGAGAAAAAGTATGGCTGGAAGCACGCAATTTAAAATGCAACAGTCTGGACCCAAAGTTTGCAGCCAAACGAGAGGGACCATTTGAAATCATTCAGGTACTATCACCCATCACCTACAAACTCCGCCTCCCGAAAACATGGAAAATCCATGATGTCTTCCATGCATCACTCCTATCAAGGTATACGGAGAACGCCACCTATGGACGCAACTTTCCAATGCCACCTCCTGACCTTATCGCAGGAGAAGAAGAATACAAGATAGAAAAAATCCTCCGACATCAGGGACGCCCGTCGGCACGATCCTATCTGGTCCGATGGAAGGGGTATCTACCGGAAGAGGACTCCTGGGTATCCAAAGCAGATTTACACCATGCTCGGACTCTGTTACAGGACTATAAGAAAAGGCTAGGAAGGCGCGAAAACAAGCATCAGCCCTGATCGCAATGGCCTCCCCAACACTCTCCTCCGTATCATCCCTCTCTGAACTCACCCGCTCCTCCGCCCCATCCCCTCGCCCTCCGACTCCTCTTGTTACTCTAGATGCCATACACACCATCACCCGTGAGCTTGCCGACTCTTCTCCACCCCCGTTACGAATTCCCCCGCCAACTGAAGCTTGGGGCCCCCATGCTTGGGAACAACGGAGCCCTTCCCCCATTCGAATCACTACTGCAGTACCCACCGTCGATATCCCGCGCGAAGCATGCCGGTGGAGAAATCCCATCCAGGGCATAATCAAATCTATCGCGTACGATCAGATCCTTGCTGAACCCCGCTTCGCCCAGGCCATTGACGCCCATGTGGAACCAGACTCGGCGGTACATGCCCTTTACATGGCCTATTTACAGATGACGACTATAGCAACGATTGGCAACCGTCTCCTCCAAACTCATGCCACACAAGGGGAAGGACAAAGGTTGATGGGGCTGTATGCGGAGCAGAAAGATCGTCTCGTGACCGCAATGCACAAGCTCGGATTCACGAGTTTTTACCTGGACATTGACCGCTATAGTCAGGCCATCAGTGCCAAACCTCCGCTCTCCGATTGTCTCGCCGAAACCCCCTCCGCATCGTCTACGCTGCTAACCGCCGAAGAAGAAACGTACACACAACGCGTCGATGCCTGGTGGACGAGCAACAATGGTAACACGCCACTAGCCCCTTATCATCCGCATTATAACCAAGCATGTTACACGTGCCACCGGCTCAATCATGTGCAAGTAGATTGCAATGTGTACCAATGCCCGACTTGTCTTCACTGGGCACCAGGCCACCGCATGAATCGCTGTCCTTTAAAATGACCCACACCCCTGCCTTCCTCTTCGTCCTCTTCAGCATCTCAGCATTCCTTTCGCCCCGTTTCCGCCAGGACCGCCACTGTGTACGGATTGCCTAGCTCATCCGCTCGGATTCGTACCTCCAATGCCCGTGCACAGGGATCTGCTCATTCACGCCCCGGTACCACTCCATATTCCCGGCGTCTTACTTCTCCGGTCCGACAACCTGCCACCCGATCGCCATCCCCCGTCAATGACCAGTGGGACGACACCGCCTATGCCAACATTACCGGATCTCCCGTTGGATCCGACCGAGGCCTTAATTAGAATGTTCGAGGCAGGGGCCTGAACTTTACACGGGGGGTAGTGTTACGATTTCTTTTTCCGATGTCTCCGTTCTGATGTTCCGCTTCGGACTTACTTTTCTCCTTGCGGTAGCCCCTATGGACTACTTCGGCTTCGCGCCTGCCAATGCAGGTTTCCCCCACTTGTCATGTGTATTACGTGATGACTGCACCTTACTCGTGTTCGCTCAGTCGCTGTTGTTATTTCCTTTCTTACTCCTGGTCCGTGTACTTCGACGATACCTATATCTGTTGCGCGTAGTACACCATGTACTTTAGTTTAGTTCTCCTTGGTTAATACCAAGTCTTGCTTTGCTCCGCAACGTTCTCTTCCATCGTGAACCTCGGGCATTTAGTCATCGTCCTACTACTGAGTGGACGCTTCCTCGTGCAGATCATCGACCTCCTAGCCACAGGAGAATAACACCGTGCCCCCACCCATAGGAGTCATCACCGAAACATTGTCGAACTTGGTTCATCCGAGGCTATGCTTGCGCCCTACCGGAACAAGCGTAACATATTTCATATTCTTCTTTGCCTGTGATAAGATCAGGGGGTGGCGCAGGGACGTTCTTGCCATAGATAGTGTTCTCAGTATATTTCGTGAGAAGGGAAGCATGGAAGATGCCATGTATTTTCCATGTGGCAGGGAGTCGAAGGCAATAGGAGATAGGTGATGAGACCTGGACAATGGTGAAGGGTCCTTCTCTTTTAGGCGTGAAATTTGGGTTGGCAATAAGTTGCTTAAGGTTCCTGGCTTCTAGCCAAACCTTATCCCCTTTGGCAAATGGCGTAAAGCCTCTTCGCGTCCAGGCGGCCATAGTTTGTCGGGCTAATTTATGAGCTGCTAGAACTTCTTCTCAGGCTGCAATAAGGGTTTTTAGGCAGTTTTCGGCAGCTGGGAGTTCAGAGGGACGAATGATGGAGGGAAGAGGAATTGGCTCATAACCCATGGTGAGATAGAAGGGGGATTTGCCCGTAATGGAGTGAGGGTGATGGTTGTGGACAAACTTGGCTGTTGTGACATGATCCGCCCATGTTCCTGGGGAGTTACCGCATACTATGCTGAGGTATGTTTCGATCTCTTGATTAACGTGCTTGGTTTCGCCGTCTGTTTGAGGGTGGTAAGCCAAAGAGAGGGCAAGTTTATAATCCAAAAGTTTTCCTAGTTTGTTTGCAAAAGCAGAGGCGAACTGTGGACCTTGGTCAGAGATGATTTTGTCATAGAGACCAAAACATTTGTATACTGAGTGAAAGAAAAGAGTGGCAATCCCTTCTGCAGTGACCGTTTTTGTTGTTGGACAAAGGATTACCCCCTTAGTAAGCCCATGGTCGACCACAACCAAGAGTGAATCAAAGCCAGAGGATAGGGGAAGATCGGTAATGAGGTCACAGGATATTTGTTGAAAGGGATGCATGCAGGAGGAGGAAATGGGTGTGAGTGGGGGAACCGTAGGGTGTGTGTTAGCCTTATTTTGCTGACAAGTTGCACAGCCAGAGACGTAGGAGTGGATGAAGAAGGCCAGACCAGGCCACCAGAATTTGGCAGCAATGAGTTGTCGTGTTTTAAGATAACCTGGATGTTCCGCAGTAGCATGATTGTGGCAATGGGCAACAATAGAGCGGCGGAGGGCAGGGTCAGCTGGGACATAAACACGATCGCGATAAAGGAGGATGCCATTGTGGTATTTCCAATCTGAGAGACAAGAGTGGAGAGCATGTGGAAGGTCATCCTGGATTGATTGGAGGGATTGTAGGACGAGCGGGTCAGACGAGGATGCGGTGGAGATTTTGTCATATAAGGCAAGGTCAATGAGGTTGACAAAAAGAGATGGGGGAAGAAGAGTAACTGCATCGTTATTGGAGGAATCGTCGGGGCAATGATCCAGTTGTCGAGAGAGAGCGTCAGGTCCAGTGAGGAGGGCTCCGGGTATGTGGATCATTTTGAGGTCATGGTCTGTGATATCTGAAAGCCAGCATGCTTGCCTACGATTGAGTTTCTGAGGTTGTTTGAAGTAGGTAAGGTTCTTGTGATCTGTAAAAACTTGAACGGGAAAAGTGGATCCCAGGAGATAATGGTGCCAGGCTTGAAGAGCCTGAATAACAGCGAGGAGTTCTCAGTCATAGATATCATAATTACGCTCTGTGGCAGAGAACATTTGGAAAAGGTAGGAGCATGGGTGCCAGTCACCATTGTCGTCAGTTTGAAGTAAAATGCCACCAGTGGCATACTTAGAGGCATCAGTGGCAATGGCAAAAGGTTTTGACGGATCAGGAAGTCAGAGAACTGGTTGGGAGAGGAAGATTTCTTTGAGACAAAGAAAGGCCCTGTTGCAGTCTTTGGTCCATGACCAAGGATAATCCTTCTTTGTGAGATCTAGAAGGAGTTGAGCAATATCAGAATATCCATTGACAAAATGCCGATAGAAGTTTTCAAAGCCAAGGAAAGAGCATACTTCTTTTGGTTTCGTTGGTGTAGGCCAGGATCCAATACCTTCAAGTTTAATAGGATCCATGGCAAGGGACCCGGGCTTAGCGATCATGCCCAAATATTTGACTTGTTCCGAATTAAAAAGACATTTTTGGAGTCGTAGGCGAAGGTGGAGTTCTCTCATATGCTGCAGAACTTGACGTGTCATAGTATCATGGGTTTCCTGATCAGGAGAAAAAATAAGGATATCGTCCATATAGATGACAATTCGTCCTTCAGTGATAAGATCTCGGAATTCTTTGTTCATGAAGCGCTGGAAAGTGGTGGGGGTGTTCTTAGGACTGAAAGGCATAACAACCAGTTCAAATAGGCCGCGGTGCATGATAAAAGCCGCTTTCCATTGATGTCCTTCCTTGATGCAAATGTTATTATAGCTCCACCGAACATCAAATTTCGTGAAGATTTTTGCATCTTTTAGTTTGTCGAGGAGGTCAGAGATAAGAGGAAGTGGATAAGTGTCGTGGATAGTATGTTCATTTAAGTAGCAATAGTCTTGTATGGGACAAAGTTTTCCGTCTTTCTTTTTAACAAAGAAGAACAGTGCAGCTTGCGGCGAGGTAGAAGGTCGAATCTTTCCAAACTTGAGATTTTCATCAAGGAACTTGTCCTGTGCTTTCCGTTCATCGGCTGTGAGGGGGTAAAGCTTCCCAATCTTTGGTACAAAGGACTCAATGAGATTGATCTCGTGATCACAATTGTGAGAAGGAGGAAGTGGTGTATCTTCGTCCAAGAAGATATTGGTAAAATCCTTGTATTGGTCTGGTAAAGATATTTCTTGTTTCTTGGCGTGAATTGCCAAGTTGGTAGAGGTGGTTAGGGCAGCACAGGTTAAGGCTGGGTTTGGAATAAATCGTCCATTGGCTAGGATTGTTCATGAGAGGGTATGAAGAGGTTTAAGGTGTGCCATATCTCGGGCAAGAGCGATGTTGGTGCTTAGTACATCATCTTCTATCCTGTTAAGGTACCCGAAGAGATGTTCATCGATGAGGGCATTGACATGGAGGTGGCGCAATGGGGGAGTAGTATAATCAGGGCATCAGAGATTGTAAAGTTTTTGCCGCCATTGTTTTTCTTGTTCATGGGTGGCGACAAGTTCTGCTGATTGGTCTGAGGTGGGTGGGATGTTGAGTGTTTTCTTATCCCAATCGATAACAGGGTTAACAGCCATGAGCCAAAGGAAGCCGAGGATGGCTGTTTCTTTGCCACAATTCATTAGATAGAATTCGATGTTTCGTACATATCCATTCATGTTGATGAAAAGAGTGGTCTTGAACTTGATAAGCCCATTTTTGTTTGTGGAGGCATCTACGTTTCTGATGGTTACTGGTTGGGGAAGTCGAGTTCGGGGAAGGTTGTGTTTTCGGATGAAAGCCCAGTCTATATAGGATATTTGTGCTCCAGAGTCGACAAGTGCAGAGGTTGCAATGGCTTTTATCATGTCGGTTGGTACTAATAGCTGAATGGGGATGCGCATTGACTTCATAGCTATTGGTACAGAGTTACATGAAAATTTGGAGAGAGAAGAAATGTGCATTGCGGGCACTTCTCTATTTAAAAATCCAGGTGAATCCTTTCAACCGTTTCATTGTCCGGGAGTTCCTGGATCGAGGTTGTAGGTTCTTCCACTCTTTTTACATCTCTGGGTGGTGCTGGAGTTCGGTTGAATCTGTTGGGGCATTGGCGAGCCATATGCCCTTTTCTTCAGCAAGCTAGACAAAGTCCTTCTCTAATACAATGTTCTCTTTCTTCCGGGGTGAGCTTTTTGAGGCGAATGACATCCACATCCATGGCATTAGGATCACGAGCTGGTTGGGATCTGGGAGTGAAGGTGGGGGAATAGGTAGTGTTGCTGCGTTTATGATGGGCAGTGATTTCAATAGCTCATTCTTCTACACTCGTGAAATGAGTGGCTTTTGCGTACCATTCAGTGATCTTGTCGGGGACTTTCTCCATTGTATGGATATGGCGCATGAGGGAGACAGGAATGCCCGAAGCGAAATAGTTGATTAGAACTTGATCGTTGCTGATCCCAGTGATGGCTACTTTGTTTTGGAAGGTAGCGATGTACTTTTGTAAGGTGGGGTTGTATCTGCCAGAGCGATTCTCGTAGATTCGTTCTTTAGAAAGCCAGGCTAATGACTTGCCCTTGATGTCAGCGTTTTCAAAGTCTGCCCAGGCTCCGAGAGTGAACGTTCCACCCATTAGTTTGGCCTTGCGAAAGGTGTTTACCCAAGTGAGGGCCATGCCCTTCTTCATAAATGAGAGGGCATATGCGATTTGTTTGTTGGGGGTGTCGTAAAGCTTGTCATTGACTGCTAGATAGAGTTGGACAGAACGGAGCCAGGGGAGGGTGCGAGAGTAGGAACCGTCAAAGTCGTTGGGGGTGCCGAGGCGAAGTTCAGTTGGTTTTGGGGCAGTGGTGGTGTTGGACATAGTTGGTGTGGGAGGTGCTGGTGGTGGAGGAAAGAAGATTCTTCCAGTCTGAGGTTGCAGGGTAGGACAGGGTGGAGTAGGGATCCGAGGGATTACCAAGGATTGTTCAAGTTGTGTGGTTAAGTCATGGGTGTCTTGGTTTTCCTGGGCGAGAGGTTCATCAGGATCTGTGGAGATTTCTTCCAAGGAATTGGAAGCAGTTGATGGTGCTGGAGAGTCTTGGCGATGTCGCCAGCCAGAGTATCAGTTCGGGTGAATGTTGGGCAATCTAGAGCAATGCTAGTCACATCGGATAGAGCTTAGTTCTTTTGTTATGCTTCGACTGGGTGGGTAGGAGCATAGCCCTTGTGAGGACAAGAACCAAATGCCGGATAACCCTAGGGTTGAGGGTTCGAGATAGTTTGGGATAGTGTCCACTCAATAGTAAGACAAGGACTAGTTGACTAGGAGACCAGATGAAAGAGAGCACCTGGGAGCTAGCACAAAGAGAAGATGTATTCAGGAGAATACAAGGGAGAACTAAGCTAGTGTACAAGGAACCTATTGAAGGGTTTATATACATAGAAAAGGAAGTGAGGGCAGGCTCGTATAGTACAAAAGGAGACATGAAGAGTAAGCATGTATGAGTAAACGCTAACTGAGGCATCAGTCAGCACAGAACAATGAGTCAATAGAAATGAGTAAATGTGAAGGAACCAGAGTACTGGTACAATAGTCGTGAGAAGACGCGAATGACTATTGTGAAAGAAATATAAGTCCAAATAAAGACATAACGGAAGGTAGAAATGAAGACTAGGGATAAATCATAACAATAGACATATACGAAATATACCATAAGAAGAATATCACATGAATACAATTGCTCTGTAATGAAGTCTGAAGTGGTTCTGGGTTGTTGCCTGCTGGAGATGGAGGTCTAAGGTTGCCATGTGTTGGAGATTAGAGGAGTAGCTCGGAGGAGGGCAAATGAGATCAGAGTTACATATGGGGATATGACAAATGGGTTCCTTGTACTTCAGCTTAGTTCTTTCTTGTATTCTCTTGAATATAACTTGTTCTTTTTCACTAGCTCTCAAGTGCTCTTTTTCCCTTGATTTTACTAGTAAATAGACTTTATCCTACTATTGAGTGGATGCTATCTTGATCCATTTAGAACCCTTAACCCTAGTCTTGGATTATAATTAGTTGCTAGTTCTTGTCTACAAGGGCTATACTTCTATCTACCCAGTATTATGATTTCTCCATAATCTTTATTTTTTAATAACTACATTCAAATATATCTCTTTTTTTATAATAGCCACTCTACTCTTTCATGGCTATTATACTGGTACTCCAGTTTTCCTCATGATTACTCATCCTGTATGACTCATCCTTTCATGCTGACTGATACATTAGTTAGCACTTATTTATATTCACTTATATATTACTTTCTTTTTTATACTATATGAGCCTGTCTTTAAGTTCTTTTTTATTATATATAAACTCTTTGATGGATTCCCTGTACTTTAGCTTAGTTCTCCCTTGTATTTACTTGAATACATCTTGTTCCTTTTACTAGCTTCTAAGTGCTCTCTTTCACTTGGCCTTCTAATAACCAGACTTCATTTTACTATTGAGTGGATGCTATTTTAATACACCTAGAATTCTTGATCCTAGTTTTGAATCATATCCAGTTGCTAGTTTGTGCTTTACAAGAGCTATACTTCTATCTACCTGGTCAAAGCATAACAAAAGAACTAAGCTCTACTTGTTGTGACTAGCATTTCTCTAGCTCATTTATCATTCACCCAAATTGATACTTTGATTGGTGACATTGCCAAGACTTTCCCATACCTCCAACAACCTCCAATTTCTTGGAGGAAATCCCAATAGACCCTGATGAACTCTTACTCAGGTAAACTAGGACATTCAAGACCTTACTACCCAACTTGAACATTTCTTGGTAATTCCTTGGGTCTCCACTCCATCTAGTCCAACTTTGCAACCTCAAACCAGTAGAATCTTCTTTCCACCACCACTAGTATCACCTGAACCTACCATAACCACTACTGTTAAATCCACAAAACTCTGCCTCAGAACTCCTGATGATTTTAATGGCTCTTATGCCTAAGCTCTTCTGTGGCTTTGCTTTGTTTAACTCTATCTTGCTATAAATAATAAACTTTATGACATGGCCAACAAGCAAATTGCTTATGCTCTGTCCTTTATAAAGAAAAGCACTGCTTTCATCTGGGCAGACATGTTTCAAGAAGCAAAACTCACTAATGGAATTTTTATTCTCAGAACTTGGGCTAATTTTGAAAAGAAGTTCAAAACAACCTTCAAAAATGAAAACATCAAAGGCAAGTCTTTAGCATGGCTTGCCAAAGAATGTATCTATGAAAACTGCTCTGGAGAATACAACTTTGCTATTCAGAAATATATCATAATCTTTCAAAACAAAGTAGCCATCATAGAGATTAGTGATGATCAAGTTCTAATTAACTACTTTACATCTTGCATTTCTGTATCCCTCATATATTGAATTCATATCATGGAAAATGTTATAATATAAGAAAATATGCCTTCATTGTTATGACTCTATTTTTCCTATATTTTCTACTATTTTTCCTAATTTATTATATAGATATTGAAAGGACTTAGACGTTTCTTTACTATTTGCTTATCTAATTGCTTACTTAATCAGGGTTATTCCCAGGGGGAATTCCTTCTTATATATTTCCCATAGATACTTTTTTTATATATCCATATAGGGCTAGACTGCTTCATGGCATACTTCTTTACTTCTCTTTCATTTTTATGCTTTTAGAACCATGCCTCATGCTTCACATATGTTTTTTTATCTTTTCACATGGACAGTTATTTATGCCATTGGCTGATCTTAGATATGGACCAAACATGTACATACAGTAGAATAGTATATAAACCCCTAGGGCGATAGGACTGGCTCTCTAGTCTTGAAGTCTTGGAGATTTTCCTCTAAGCAAAGTCCCTTCTCCCCTGGTCACAAAGTCATTGTGATCCAAGCTATTCCTTATTTTATAGGACCATTCTTTGGCCCTTAAAGTTGAGGTGTTTCATTACTTCAAGACTTCCTACTCTTTGCCACTAAGGGTGCAGAGGCAAGGATGAAACAAGGCTTTGGAGAACTCTTGTCAGCAAGACACTCTTTATTGACTTTAACATCTCTTCCACTGGTTGGGCTTTGAAAATGAAGAAGAGGCAGCTCCACTGGATGTATATAGGCATTTAGGTTTAAGAGAACAGCCAACTCTGGGCAGAAGAAGATGAACTTCTGTTATATCACTACATAAAAGGTAACTGGGATTCTACCAGTTATTATTGGTGAACTGCACCTGGAACTTCTTATTTGAAGAAAGGAGAAACAACCCACCATAGTG
The DNA here is from genome assembly GCA_038089255.1 of Austroboletus rostrupii. NCBI lineage: Eukaryota > Fungi > Basidiomycota > Agaricomycetes > Boletales > Boletaceae > Austroboletus > Austroboletus rostrupii. The sequence goes on from JBBPKM010000294.1 coordinate 11,582, forward strand.
AAGGCACTCAGGTGTTTTGGAGTTACTAGGGAAAAGCACTCATAGGGAACATAGTGGAGAACAGAGTATAAACAAAGAGCATTGAGGTTAAGGGGTGCATTATTGAAAAAAGCTATTGGATCTGGATCCACAGCACTTTGCCAAGTCCACTCTACTTGAGACAGGTTACTGTTACACTTTGACTGGGTAGGTAGGAGCATAGCCCTTGTGAGGCAAGAACCAAGTGCAAGACAACCCTAGGGTCAAGGGTTCGAGATAGTTCGAAGTAGCATCCACTCAATAGTAGGACGAGGACTAGTTAACTAGGAGACCAGATGAAAGAGAGCACTTGGGAGCTAGTATAGAAAGAGAATGTATTCAGGAGAATACAAGGAAGAACTAAGCTAAAGTACATGGAACCCATTGAGGGGTTTATATACGTAGCAAGAGGTCGAGGGCAGGCTTGTAAAGTACAAAAGAGGAAGTGAGGAATAAGCATATATAAGTAAAAGCTGACTGATGTATCAGTCAGCACACAGTAAAGAGTCAGGAGAAATGAGTAATTGTGAAGGAACTGGAATACCAGTACAATAGTTATGAGAGTATATGAGTGACTATTGCAAAAGAAATATAAGTCCGAATCAGGAGATAGCAGAAGAAAAGAAGTAAAAACTAAGGTAAATTGTAATATTGCCCCCTTAGTATATTCGAAGCCACAGCGAAGAACCTAGATGTCTAAGTATCTGCCACAGGGAGAGCCTGTGATGTTGGTGTAAGCCACATCATCTAATCCATCATTGGAGGGCTCTGGCAAAGGAACTCGGGGAGGAGGAGGATGCTGGAGATGACTCATGGGGTAGGGGTGTGTATGAGGAGCACTCCGTGAACTGGTACGAAATCCAGCAAGGGAAATGGGAAGACCGAAAATAACTATAGCTCAATGGGATGAAGATGAGACTGAAGAATGATGAGATGAGGACGAGGACGACGGAGGGGATGGTTTCGGAGTGGATCATCGAAGAGAGCAACAATTGGCATGATGGCCAGGTGCCCATCAAAGACACTGAATACACTGAAAGTATCTGCAGTCCACCTGTACATGGTTTAGTCGATGGCACTGAAAGCATGTTTTGTGGTATTGTGGATGATTAGAAGGCAATGGGTCAAACCCATCATTGCCGGACCACCATGCTTCTGTCCGCTGCATGAGTCGTTCTTCTAGTGAATTCAGGGCAGAGGAAGAGGCCAATGATGTAGAGGGAGGTGGAGTAGTCAACCATTCAGCTAAAGGTGTTTTTGTTGCTAGGTCCTTGCAATAGTGGTCTATGTCTAGGAAGAAGTCAATCATGTCCAGTTCGTGCATTGCGGTGATAAGGTCTTGCTGGAGGTTTTCCCTGATGTGAATAAGTCGTTGCCCATAGAGGGCCGTCCAAGTGTCTTGAAGGAGAATATTCTCCATAGTTCCTAAGGCTCCACACTGAAGGTAAGAGCAATACAGGGCATGGGTGGCTGAGTTGGGGTCAAGGTGCGCATCAATGGCAGTGGCAAATCAAGAGTCAGCGAGGATTTGTTCGTACGCAACTGAACGAATGAGGTCAACCACTGGTTCCTTGAAGTGATGGGCAAGGCAAGGGGTGTCTACAGCAAGGATGGGAGTTGGAAGGTTCAAAGTGGCAGCAGTGGCTTCGATGGCCTCGAGGGTGACCAAAGGGATAACTGGATGAGTAGGTGCGGGAGATGGTATGGTAGAAACTGGTAGGGAGGAGACAGAAGAAATGGAAACAGTGTTGGTGATAGACGAAGACATAGTTGGGGGTGTTGCAAGTGAAGGGCTGAAGTGCATTGAGAGGAGAAGATGGAGGGGTGAAGTCTTTTGTATGCTTGGAAAGCAGACTTTGCATTTTTAAGATCCTGTTCTGGGACCCATGAGTCTTCTTTAGCTGAGTACCCTTTCCATCGGATCAGATAGGAGTGGGTATGCGGAGCTCCACGATGCCATATGATCTTTTCGATTTCATATTCTTCTTCGCCTGCAATAAGATCAGGAGGTGGCACAGGGAAGTTTTTTCCATAGATGGTATTTTCGGTATATTTTGTGAGAAGGAAAGCATGAAAGACATTATGTATCTTCCATGCAGCAGGGAGTCGAAGACAATAAGAGATAGGCGATAGGACCTGAACAATGATAAAGGGTCCTTCATGTTTCAGCATGAATTTCAGGTTGGCGATAAGTCGCTTGAGGTTTTTGGCTTTTAGCCACACTTTATCTCCTTTGACAAACAGTATGAACTCCTGTCGTGATTGTGCAGCCATGGTTTGTTGTGCTAGTTCATGTGCTGCCAGCACTTCTTCTCGAGCTGCGATAAGGGTCTTTAGGCAGTTTTTGGCAGCTGGAAGTTCTGAAGGGTGAATAATGGAGGGGAGGGCAGCCGGTTCATAGCCCATTGTGAGGTAAAAGGGAGATTTGCCAGTAATGGAGTGAGGGCGATGATTGTGGACAAACTTGGCTGTTGTGATATGGTCAGCCCAAGTTCTGGGGTTACTTCCACAAACAATGCGCAAATAGGTTTCTACTTCCTGGTTTACGCATTTGGTTTCTCCATCTGTTTGAGGATGGTATGCAGAGGAAAGGGCAAGGTCATAGTTTAGCAGTTTTCTGAGTTCTTTGGCAAAGGCTGAGGCGAATTGAGGACCTCAATCTGAGATGATTTTATCATAAAGGCTGAAGTGTTTATAGACAGAGTGGAAAAACAAAGTAGCGATGCCTTCTGCCATGATAGTTTTCTTAGTAGGGCAGAGAATTACCCCCTTAGTAAGTCCATGGTTGACCACAACCAAGAGGGAGTCAAAACCATTGGAAATAGGAAGGTCAGTGATTAAGTCACAGGAAACCTGTTGAAAGGGGCGAGTGCAGGAGGAAGTGATGGGTGTCAAAGGAAGGAGGGTGGGATGCATATTGGATTTGTTCTGTTGGCATGTAGCACAACCAGAGACATAGGATTGTACAAAGGAGGCTAAGCCAGGCTACCAAAATTCTGTGGCAATGACTTGTCGTGTTTTGAGGTACCCAGGGTGACCTGCAGTAGTGTGATCATGGCAATGGGCGACAATTGAGCAGCAGAGGGTTGGGTCGGCTGGGACATAGATGCGATCACGATAGAGGAGGATGCCATCGCGATATTTCCAATCCACAAGACGAGAGCAAAGGGCATGTGGAAGATCTTCCTGAATTGATTGGAGAGACTGGGGGACAAGTGGGTCCAACGATGATGCCTGCAAGATTTTGTCGTGTAGAGCGAGGTCGATAAGATTTACAAAGAGAAAAGGGGGTAGAAGAGTGACTGCATCGTTGTTCAAGGAATCATCTGGGCAATGGTCTGGGCAATGAGAGAGGGCATCGGGCCCAGCAAGGAGTGTGCTGGGCACATGAATCATCTTGAGGTCATGATCCACGATGTCAAGAAGCCAATATGCTTGTCAACGATTAAGTTTTTGGGGTTGTTTAAAGTAAGTAAGGTTTTTGTGATCCATGAAGACTTGGACAGGGAAGGTGGATCCGAGGAGATAATGGTGCCAGGCTTGAAGAGCCTGAATAATGGCAAGGAGTTCTCGGTCATAAATATCATAATTACACTCTGTGGCAGAGAACATTTGAGAAAGATAGGAACATGGGTGCCAGTTGCCATTGTCATCGGTTTGGAGTAATATGCCACCAGTGGCATACTTGGAGGCATCAGTGGCAATAGCAAAAGGTTTAGACGGGTCAGGGAGTTGGAGAACTGGTTGGGAAAGGAAGATTTCTTTGAGGTGAAGAAAGGCTTTGTCACAGTCTTCAGTCCATGATCAGGGATGATCCTTCTTTGTAAGGTCAAGAAGAGGGCGAGCAATATCTGAGTACCCATTGACAAAATGCCGATAGAAGTTTGCAAAGCCTAGGAACAAACGTACTTCCTTTGTCTTCATTGGTGTGGGCCAAGATCTGATACCTTCGAGTTTTACTGGGTCTATGGCCAGAGGTCCTGGTTTGGCTATCATGTCCAAATATTCTACTTGTGCTGAATTAAAGAGACATTTTTGGAGTTGAAGGTGAAGGTTGAGTTCCCTCATGCATTGGAGAACTCGTCAAGTGGTTTCATCATGGGTGGCTTGGTTCGAGCAGAAGATAAGGATATCGTCCATATATATAACAATCCTTCCTTCAGCAATGAGGTCGCGAAACTCCTTGTTCATAAATCGTTGAAAGGTTGCAGGAGCATTCTTTGGCCCAAATGGCATGACAACAGGTTCAAAGAGTCCTCAATGGGTAATAAAGGCCACTTTCCATTGGTGCTCCTCCTTGATGTGAATGTTGTTATAGCCCCACTGAACGTCAAATTTCATGAAGATTTTGGCATCTTTCAGTTTGTCTAAGAGGTCAGAAATGAGAGGGAGTGGGTAGGCATCTCAAATGGTGTGTTCGTTAAGGTATCTATAGTCTTGTACTGGTCAGAGTTTTCCATCCTTCTTTTTAATGAAGAAGAACAGTGTGGCTTGGAGCGAGGTAGAAGAATGAATTTTGCCAGATTTAAGATTCTCATTAAGAAAGTCATCCTGCGCTTTCCATTCATCGGCTGTGAGGGGGTAAAGCTTCCCAATCTTTGGTGTGAAGGATTCTGTAAGATTGATCTCATGATTGCAATCACAAGAGGGGGGAAGCAGTGTATCCTCATCTGAGAAGATATCAGTAAAGTCCTTATATTGGTCTGGTAAAAAGATTTCCTGTTTCTTGGCATGGATGGCCAAGTCAGTAGAGGTGGTGAGAGCAGCACAGGTTAAGGCTGGGTTTGGAATAAATTGTCCATTGGTCAAGATGGTTTGTGATAGGGTTCGGATGGGTCTGAGGTATGCCATGTCATGGGCAAGAGCAATGTTGGCACAAAGTATGTTGTCCTCAGTTCTGTTGAGGTATTTGAAGAGATGTTGGTCAACAAGGGCATCGACATGGAGATGGTGTGGTGGGGGATTGATATAGTTGGGGCATTGTAGGTTATAGAGTCTCTGTCATCGTTGTTTTTCTTGTTTATGGGCAGTGACTAACTCCGCCGATTGATCTGAAGTTGCGGGGATGTCAAGGGTTTTCTTTCCCTAGTCAATGACGGGGTTCACTGCCGTAAGCCAAGGGAAACCAAGGATGACTGTTTCTTTACTGCAGTTCATTAAATAGAACTCAACTTTTCATACATATCGTTACGATTTGTCCCTACCTTTGTGGCCCCACTACACTTTTTCCTAGATGAGCCAACTCCTGCTCTTCCTACCAGAGATCCCTTCACCCCTGTATGCTCCTGGCATCCTCCAGGCCTCTCCTGGGCTCTCCTGAGCCATTCCTAGGTCGTCCCTAGGTGTCCCTCATCAGTTGCTCCTTGTAAGCCTTCAGCCTCCTCCTATCCTTGAATCAGGATCACAACCTGAT
>JBBPKM010000295.1:0-17006 GCA_038089255.1 Austroboletus rostrupii
CTGGCTGACCCCGACTAAGCCCAAGGAAGTACATTCCTTCCTCGGATTCACAAACTTCTATCGACAGTTTGTCCCCAGATATTCGGACATCGCATGACCCCTCCTGGACCTCACCAAGAAAGATCACACCTGGGACTGGACCCCAGCTTGTGCCACCACCTTCACTCGAATGAAAGAAATCTTCACTTCGCAACCAGTCCTCCGCATGCCCAATATGACTAAATCTTTTGCCATCGCTACGGATGCTTCGAAATACGCTACAGGAGGAATTCTTCTCCAGCAAAATGAAAACGCCGAGTGGCAACCCTGCTCATACCTTTCCCAAATGTTCTTGGCCACTGAACGCAACTACGACATCTACGATCGCAAATTGCTTGCTGTCATTTGCACTCTTGCAGCATGGCGCCACTACTTTCTTGGCTTGGTCACCCCTGTCCATGTGTTCACTGATCACAAAAATCTCACGTACTTTAAACAGCCGCAGAAATTGAACTGTTGCCAAGCGCGATGGTTACTGGACATCGCTGATTACGATTTGCGCATTGAACACGTTGCCGGCTCCCAACTGGTGGGACCGGATGCCCTCTCCCATTGCCCTGACCGTTGCCCTGATGATTCTTCTGACAATATGGCTGTCACCCTACTCCCTCCGACGCTCTTCATTAATCTTATTGATACCGCCCTCCACAATCGTATTTCCCAATCTTCCATCTTTGACCCTTTGGTCCTCTCCATGCTGCAGTCGATCAAGGAAGACATTCCTTCTGCCCTTCGTTCCCACCTCGTGGACTGGCAACACTGCGAAGGCCTTCTCCTTTTTCGTGGATGTGTTTATGTTCCACCAGATGTGTCCCTCCGTTGTTCCATCCTTGCTCGGTACCATGACCATTCCACAGCAGGTTATCCCGGCTATTTAAAAACACGCCAGCTCATCTTGACTGACTTTTGGTGGCCAGGTTTGGCTGCGTTTGTTCGCTCCTACATCGCTGGCTGCAGCTCTTGTCAGCAACATAAGGTTAACACTCACCCCACCGTTCCTCTGCTCATCCCTATCGCGTCCACTTCGACATGTCCCTTCCAACAGATCTCATGCGATCTCATCACTGGCCTCCCATTCTCTCATGGTTTTGATGCCTTGTTGGTCGTGGTCGACCATGGGCTTACAAAGGGGGTAATTCTATGCCCTACCATGAAAACTGTTTCCACAGAAGGGATTGCCCAGCTATTTTTTCACTCGGTATACAAACAGTTTGGACTGTACGAAAAGATCATCTTGGACAGAGGTCCACAATTTGCATCTGTCTTCGCAAAAGAACTGGGATGGCTCCTCAACTACCGTCTCGCCCTATCCACAGCATACCACCTGCAATCAGATGGGGAAACAGAACGAGTAAACCAGGAAATCGAAACGTATCTACGAATAGTTTGCGGCAACCACCCAACGAATTGGACAGAATACCTCACCATAGCCAAATTCGTCCACAATCACTGCCCCCATTCCATGACCGGAAAGTCCCCGTTCTACTTATGTATGGGCTATGAACCGACGGCACTCCCATCCGTCGTATCACCAACAGATCTGCCAGCAGTGCAACTATGATTGGAAAAATTGATTGAGGATAGGAATGAAGCGATCGCCGCGCACGATCTCACACGGCAGATAATGATAAAACGGACCAGACAAAAGTTCATACCATTCAAAGTAGGGGAAAAAGTCTGGTTGGAAGCCCGCAACCTCCGTCAAAATGTCCTAGACCCCAAGTTTGCAGTAAATCGGGAAGGTTCCTTTGAGGTCGTACAAGTGCTTTCGCCAATTACTTATTGTCTCCAACTCCCAAAGGTATGGAAAATTCACGATGTCTTCCATGCATCTCTTCTATCGCAGTATACTGAGACTGAGATGTACGGTCGGAACTTCCCATCACCTCCACCTGACCTTATCGAAGGAGAGGAGGAATACGAAATAGAGAAAATATTGCGCCATCATGGGCGCCCGTCAGCAAGGTCTTATCTGATCTGATGGAAGGGATACTTACCCGAAGAGGATTCCTAGGTAGAAGAGACCAATCTGAAAAATGCACAGACCCTGTTGAAGGACTATAAGAAGCGTGCGCGCACTCGAAAATAAAACAGACACTCATAACATGTCGACCAATGCTTCAACCGTCTCGGTTTCTTCGCCATCCTCCCTGTCTCAATCCTCTGCTCCATCACCCTCCTCTACACGCCCCCAGACTCCTATTGTGACCCCTGAGGCAGTAGAAGCCTTAGCCCATGAACTATCGAATGCATCCCCCTCTCCATGACCACATCTACCCCCGGGTGTATCTTGGGCACCGAATGCATGGCAAACACGCTCCCCTTTCCCATGATGAAACAACCCCATCATCCCTTCTGTGGAAGTCCCTATTGAGGCAATGCAATGCCACCCCCCTCTTGGTGGTGTCATTAAGGCCATCGCCTACGATCAAATCCTGGCCGACCCCCAATTCATCTGCACCATTGATGTGCATGTTGACCCTGGCTCTGCCCTCCACGCCCTCTACTCTATATACCTTCAAACGACTTCTATCGCCACCATGGGGAACAGACTTTTACAGACATGGGCAATGCAGACAGACGGGCAGCACCTCATGCAGATACATGGGGCTATGAAGGACCATCTCGTAACGGCGATGAACGAGATGGGAATGACAAACTTCTTTCTAGATGTAGATTGTTACAGCCAGGCTATGGCTGCAAAACCTTCTCTTGAAGCCTGACTATTGGATTCACCCTCTATGCCATCGGCATCATCAAGAGCATTAGATACTGATGAAGAGCGGTATGCACAGCGAGTAGATGCCTGGTGGACTGGCAACAATGGAGAGAATCTGCTCCCCGGTAACCATCCTTGATACAATCAAGCTTGCTACTCATGTCACTGTCTTAATCATGTTCAAGTGGATTGCGACATTTATCAATGTCCAACCTGTCTCCTGTGGGCCCCCGGGCATCGGGCCAATCACTGTCCTTTACGTCGCCCCACTCCCCCACACCAGTCGTCCTCGTCATCTTCATCTTCCCAAACGTCCCAGCACTCCTTTCATACCACTCCCGTCCGGACCACTGTTGTGTACAGATTGCCTTTCGCACCCACTTGGCTTTGTACCCCCATCTCACGTGATACGCACCGTCCACATCCTTATTCCACTGCACGTCCCCGACACATTACCTCTCCAGTGTGACAACCTGCACCACCATCACCTCTCCCCTCTGACGATGGTCTTGATGATACGGCCTATGCTAATATTACAGGCTCCCTGTGCGGATCAGATAGGGGGTTAGATTAAAGTTCATCGCTGGAGCTAGAACGATAAAAGGGGGGTAGTGTTACGATTCCTTTTTCTTTGTTACAGACTTATCATTTTCTCTCGCGATGTCCCTAAATGGACTACTTCGGCATCGTACCTGCCGTTACAGGTTTCCCTCATCGTCATCATTTGTATTACGAGACGACTGCACCTTTACTCATTCGATAGCCCAGTCGCAATACTTATTTCCTTTTCTCTTCCCGGTCTGTGTGCTATGACAATACCTATAATAGTTGAGCATAGCGTACTATGTACTTTAGTTTAGTTTTCCTTGGTTAATACCAAGTTGTCCTTTGGCTCCTCGAACGTTCTCTTCTGTTTGAGTATCGAGCACCAAGTCTTTGTACTACTCTTGAGTGGACGCTTCCTTGTGCTACCTTTGGCAAGTCCCTTCTACAGGGGCTAATTTACGTTAACGCTCGGACTTGGTTAATCCAAGGCTACACTTGCATCCTACCCAGAACAAGTGTAACATGTGCTAACTATCAAAAAGTTCTTCTGTTTGAAGGCTGTCATTGAGTTCTTCCAAGGCTATGTTCTGCCCTATCTGGTTGAAATGTAACAAAAGAACTAAACTCTACGATTGCAACTAGTATCATCTAAGTCACCCACCATTTTCCCCAACAGATTCTCTGATTGGCATAATTAGCAGGCATCCCTTGCACCATCTACTGCAACCAACTCGTCCAAGGACATCCCTACAGATCCAGATGAGCTGATAGCCAAAGAAAGTCCAAAGACCTGTAATCTCACAAATTGGCTTAAGAGGTCTTTTGTTATACTGCATGTTCTGACACTGCCAAGCCCAATGCCCCAACCACAAACTGAAAGAATATTCTTCCCACCAAACCCACCTACCGCCCAAATATCTAATGCTTCTGCCATCAAACCGACCGAGCTTCGTCTTGGGACCCCCAATAACTTTGATAGGTCATACACTAGAGCCATCCCATGGCTTAGGTCAGTACAGATGTATCTGGCCATCAACGACAAACTGTATGACACAGCAAACAAGCAGATCACCTCTGCCTTGTCATTTATGAAGCAAGGAACTGCCCTCATCTGGGCCAACACCTTTAGGGAATTAAAGCTGACTGCCGGGACTTTCACTATGGGAACCTGGGCAGATTTTGAAACCAAATTCCACAGTGCATTCGAGAATGCTGATCTCAAAGGCAATTCCCTAGCCTGGCTAGCAAGGGAACAAATCTATGAAAATCATTCCAGAGGATACAATCCTGCCCTTCAAAAGTATATCGTGACATTCCAGAACAAGGTCACCATCACTGGAATCACAGACCACCAGGTCTTGATCAACTATTTCATATCCGGAATCCCAGTCTTTCTGATGAGACAGATCCATACTATGGAGAAAGTACCAGACAAAATAACTAACTGGTACACCAAAGCAGCTCATTTCACAAGTGTTGAAGAAAGAGCCCTAGAAATCGCCACCTGCCACCATTGCAGCAATACCACCATCACACCAACAATTCCAACATGACCAATGCCTACCCATGATCCAAATGCAATGGATGTTGACACCATCCATATTAAAAAGCTAACACCCAAGGAGAGAGAACGATGCCGGAAGGAAGGCCTTTATTTCCTCTGCCAAAAGAAAGGACACCCACTCTGCGACTGTCCAAATAACATGCATCCTGTGATCGCCAAAACCGTATGAAAAATAGAAGAACCCAACACCAGTATTACAGAAATACAAGATGACAAAACAGTAGAAAATGTTATGCTTCGACTGGGTAGGGTGGAGCATAGCCTTGGATGAACTTGATCCTGAAGTGATAAAGGGCAAGTGATGGATGGTCACCGGTAAGACAGCACTAGGAAGCATTCACTCAGAAGCAGGACAAAGTCTTGGTGCTTGATAAGCAGATCGGAAGAGAACGATCTGGAGCAAAGCAAACTTGGTATTTGACCAAGGAAAACTAAACTAAAGTACAGTGGTGTTGTGCTAAAGATTCTTATACATAGGTATCATAGCATGGACCCATAGTAAGAAAAGGAAAACATAGAGGAGACCAGGCAATCAGATGACTGATGAGCGGCTGATGAGTAAGTGACATTTCATAGTGGGGAAACTCGTGATGGCAAGTACGATAATGGTATAGTCTGATTAAGTTATCATAGAAGGAAAAAGGATAAGTCCATATGAAGAATTGCAAATAAAGGAAATCGTAACACTACCCCCCAATTACATCTGAAGCACCACAAAAGACCTTACATATCTAGGTAGCCTTTGTATGGGGACTCTGTAATGTTGGCATAGGCAACATCGTCGAGCCTGTCATCAGACGGAAGAGGAGAGGGTGCCCTAGGAGGGGTAGAGGATGCTGGGGATGCGAAATGGGATAGGGGCGTGTATGAGGAGTTCCCCATGTATTTGCAGTATGAAATCCTGCCAGTGAGATGGGTAACCTGAATGTGATGGTGGCATGGTGTGACGAGTTGGATACTGACGATTGATGTGATGAGAAAGAGGATGATGGGGGGGAAGGTTTAGAAGTGGAACGACAGAGAGTGCATTGATTTGTTTGATGTCCAGGAGCCCAACGCAGACAATGGAAGCATTAGTAGAACTAACAGTCAACTTGGATATGCCCGAGGCAATGGCATTGGTAGCATACTTGATTATAGCAGGGATGGTTTGCTGGTAGTGGGTCAAAACTGTCGTTTCTGGACCACCAAGCATCCATTCATGCTAAAATCCATTCTTCATTGGAGTGTAGTGGGGTCAAAGAGGCTAAAGGGGTAGGAGGGCTGTTAGCAAGATGTTCTAACAAGATTGGCTTCGTGTATACTTCTTGACAATATCTGTCAATGTCTAGGAAAAATCCTGTAAGGTCCATCTTGTGCATGGCTGTAACAAGGTTTTCCTTTATTGTTCATTGGATGTGGAGGAGATACTGTCCATGTTCTGCTGTTTGAACATCTTGTGCGAGTATATTCCCCATAGTGGCAATAGAGGTGCTCTGGAGATAAAGGGAGTAAAGGGTATGTGTGGTGGAGTCAGGTTCTATATGGGTGTTGATGCACATGGCATAGTGAGAGTCAGTGAGGATTTGATTATAGGCAAGGGAACATATGACCCCCTTGATGGGTTCCTTGAAGTGATGGGCGAATCAGGGGGTTTCAACAGACTGCACAGTGACAGGCACATAGTTTTCTTGGGCAATTTTCTCCATGGCTTCGAGGATGACAATGGATGTAGGAGAGTAGGTGGAAGTTGAAGACAGGGAAGGTGCCGAAAATCTAGTGAGACTGGAGGGTGAGAAGATGGAGACAGTGGAGATGTTTGGGGAGGACATGGTTGCTTAAGGTTTCTGGAGGTGTTTCTTATAGTTGGTTAAGATGGTTTGTGCGTGACAGAGTTCCTGTTCTGTTACCCAAGAGTCATCTTCCACTGTGTACCCTTTCCATCAGATCAGGTATGAGTGGGCCATTAGGCTTCCATGGTGGCATATGATTCATTCAATTTCATACTCCTCTTCCCCTGTGATAAGGTCAGGCAGTGGCGACGGAAAGTTCTGTCTGTAGGTCTTGGTTTCTTTGTACCACATTAAGAGGGACACGTGGAATACATTGTGAATTTTCCATGTTTTTGGTAGTCAGAGGTGATAGATAATGGGCGATAACACCTGGATAACGGTAAAAGGTCCTTCTTGTTTAGGGGCAAACTTAGGGTCCCTGATGGATCTTTTTAGGTTTTGGGCTTCCAGCCATACTCTTTCTCCTTTTTGGAATGGTATGAATTTTTTGTGGGTACGCGCACTCATTGTTTGTCACACTAATTCATGAGCTGCCAACACTTCCTCTCTGGCCACGATTAAGGTTTTGAGACAGTTTTCTACCGCTGGAATGTCAGTCAATTGGATGACTGTGGGAAGAGCAATTGGTTTATACCCCATTGTCAGGAAAAATGGGGATTTTCCAGTTATGAAGTGCGGTCAGTGGTTGTGAACAAACTCTGCAGTAGAGATGTGATTTGTCCAGTCCATTGGATGGTTTCTGCATACAATCTGAAGGTACATTTCAATTTCTTGATTGACCCATTCTGTTTCACCATCTGTCTATGGGTGGTAGGTAGTTGAGAGGGTGAGTTTATAGTTTAGCAAGCGTCCAAGTTCTTTCGTGAAGGCTAAAGCGAATTAAGGGCCCCTATCAGAGATGATTTTATTGTATAGTTCAAAGTGTTGGTAGATGGAGTGAAAAAACAAATTGGCAATCCCTTTGGCAGTGACAGATTTCATAGTAGGGCATAAAATTACTTCCTTTGTAAGGCCATGGTCAACCACAACCAAGAGTGCATCAAAACCAGTGGACTTTGGGAGATTGGTAATAAGATCACAAGAGATCTGTTGAAAGGGGCAGGTACAAGTGGACAGAATGGACATCAGGGGAGGGACCATAGGGTGCATGTTGGCTTTATTCTGTTGACAGATGGCACATCCTAAGACAAAAGATTGAATGAAGGCAGTGAGGCCAGGCCACCAAAAATTGGCAGCAACAAGTTGGCATGTTTTTAGATAGCTGGGATGGCCTGCTATGATGTGATCGTGACAGTGGGCTATGATGGAGCAACATAGAGTGGTGTCGGGGGGTACATAGACATGTCCTTTGTAGAGAAGAATGCCATTGTGGTGTTGCCAATCTGAGAGGTGGGAGCGCATGGCAGCAGGGATATCATTGTCTATGGATTGGAGAGATTTTAATACAAGGGGGTTAGCTATCGAGGCATTGGAGATGCGATTATGGAGAGCCGTGTCAATAAGATTGACAAAGAGAGAGGGCAGGAGGAGAGTGACAGCAGTGTTATTTGCAGAGTCATCTGAACAATGATCCAGTCATTGGGAGAGGGCATCAGGTCCAGATAACTATGAGGCAGGGACATGTGAAATGTGGAAGTCATAGTCAGCAATGTCAAGGAGCCAACGAGCTTGTTGTCAGTTGAGTTTTTGCAGTTGCTTAAAATATGTCAAGTTTTTATGGTCTGTAAAGATGGAGACTGGGTGGGGAAATCCGAGGAGGTAGTGATGCCAAGCTTGTAACGCACAGATGATGGCCAGCAGTTCTCAATCATAAATATCATAGTTGCATTTGGTAGCCAAGAACATCTGTGAGAGATAGGAGCAGGGGTGCCATTCCCCATTTTCATCAGTTTGGAGGAGAATTCCCCTGGTAGCATATTTAGATGCATCTGTAGCGATAGCAAATGATCGTGAGGCATCTGGCATGTGGAGGATCAGTTGTGAGGTAAAAATTTCTTTGAGCTGGGAAAAGGCTGCATTACAGGTCTTAGTCCATGACCAAGGATGATCCTTTTTTGTCAAGTCGAGTAATGGTCATGCAATATTTGAGTAGTTGGGAACAAAACATTGGTAGAAATTGGCAAAGCCTAAGAACGACTGTACATCTTTCGGTTTGGTTGGAGTTGGCCACAACGCTATTCCTTCAAGCTTTACCAGGTCCATGGCAAGAGTATCTGGTTTAGCAATCATTTCGAGGTATTCTACTGACTTTGAGTTAAACAAGCATTTGGTTAAGTGTAGTCAGAGATGGAGTTCTCTCATTCGCTGCAGGACTCGTTGCGTGGTTTCATCATGGCTTTGTTGGTTTGGGGAGAAGATTAGAATATCATCCATATAGATGATAATCTTTCCTTTGGCAATGAGATCTCGGAACTCTTTGTTCATAAAGCGTTGGAAGGTAGTGGGTGCATTTTTTGGCCCGAATGGCATGACCACCAGTTCAAAAAGTCCTCTATGAGTGATGAAAGTGGCCTTCCATTGGTTGCCTTCCTTGATATGGATATTGTTGTATCCCCATTGAACATCAAACTTTGTGAAAATTTTGGTGTTGTGGAGTTTATCAAGAAGGTCAGATATCAGGGGAAGGGGGTATGTGTCCCTGAGTTCATTGAGGTACCTATAATCCTGGACTAGGTGGAGCTTCCCATCCTTTTTCTTGATGAAGAAAAATGGCACAGCTTGTGGTGATGTGAAGGGGTGTATTTTCCTGTTTTTTAGATTTTCATCAAGGAATTCATCCTGTGCTCTCCTTTCCTTGGCTGTAAGAGGGTACAATTTGCTGATCTTTGGATTGAAGATGTCAGTTAGGTTTATTTCGTGGTCACAATCACGACTGGGCAGTAGCAGTGTATCCTCATCTGAGAAGATGTCGGTAAACTCTTTGTATTGTTCTGGGAGAGTCACCTCCTCCTTTTTGGTATTCATGGCAAGGTTGGTAGCTGTGGTAAGAACCGTGCAGATGAGGACTGGGTTCAGGATAAACTGCCCATTGGCAAGTACTGTTCTCAATAGTGTTCATAAGGGCTTAATATGAGCCATATCTCTTGCTAGATATATGTTGTTGTTGAGGATGACATCCTCAATATGATCGAGGTACCCAAACAAGTGTTTGTCAATGAGGCCGTTGACATTAATGTGTCACAGTGGTGGGGTGGTATAATGTGGGCATCAAAGATTGTATAGTTGTCCCTTCCGTTGTTTTTCTTGTTTGTGGAGTGCTACCATATCTGCTGTTTGGTCAGATTCTTTTGGTATCTCCAGCATCTTCTTCTGCCAATCAATCTTTGGGCTTACTGCAGTTAACCATGGGAACCCCAGGATTATCATTTCCTTCCTGCAATTCATAAGGTAGAATTCGGTCTTTCTGATGTATCTGTTTATGTTGACAAAGAGCAAGGTTTTGAACTTGATAGTTCTGTTTTTATTGGTGGAGGCATCCATGTTTCATATAGTGACTGGCATAGCCAGTCAAGTTCTGGGGAGCCTTTTAAGGCAGGCAAACTCCCAGTCAATGCAGGAGACTTGTGTGCCAGAGTTGACAAGGGCAGTAACAGCAACAGCTTTGATATTCATGTTGATTGGTATAATAATCTGTATGGGAATGTGCAATGCTTTCATTGATACTGGTACAGCATTACATGAAATATCGAGAGGAAAGGAAATGTGCATTGTGGCTGTTCCTCTTTTTAAAAATCTAGGTTGAGCCTGCCAACCGTTTTGTCATCCTGCATCTCTGTGATGCTTGCATGAGGTTCTTCTTTGACATTTCATACCACTTTAGGGGTAGGTGTGGGGCACGTATTGTTTGGACAATCACAGATTGAATATCCTTTCTTTCGACATAGGAAGCATAATCCTTCTTTGTGGCATTTTTCTCTTTCCTCTTGGATGAGCTTTTTGATGCAGATGGCATCCACTTCCATTGTGTTCAGGTCACGAGTAGGCATTGCTCTATTTTGTATGGTTGGTGTAAATGGTGTGTTGCCTCGATGGTGTTGTGCTGCAATTTTGAGGGCTCTTTCTTCCACACTTGCGAAGTGGGCTGCC
This sequence comes from Austroboletus rostrupii, assembly GCA_038089255.1. Classification (NCBI taxonomy): domain Eukaryota; kingdom Fungi; phylum Basidiomycota; class Agaricomycetes; order Boletales; family Boletaceae; genus Austroboletus; species Austroboletus rostrupii. The sequence continues at coordinate 10,727 of JBBPKM010000295.1, forward strand.
TTAGCATACCAATCCATGACTTTATTGGGTACTTTCTCCATGGTGTGGATTCTTCTCATAAGAGAGACAGGGATCCCAGATGTGAAGTAGTTGATTAGAACTTGGTTGTCCATGATCCCAGTGGTGGTGACTTTACTTTGGAAGGTTGCAATGTACTTTTGCAAGGCAGGGTTATATCTGCCAGACCAGTTTTCATAGATGCATTCTCTAGCCAGCCAGGCCAGAGAGTTGCCTTTGAGATTGGCATTTTTGAAAGTGCCATGAAATTCTGTTTCAAAATCGGCCCAGGTACCCATGGTAAAGGTACTGGCTGTCAGTTTAGACTCTCTAAAAGTGTCTGCCCAAGTGAGGGCAGTCCCCTTTTTCATGAATGACAGGGCATAAGTGATCTGCTTATTCGCTATGTCATATAATTTGTTGTTAATGGCCAAGTACATTTGTACTTACCATAGCCATGAAATGGCTTTTTCGTATGACCCGTCGAAGTTGTTGGGGGTTCCGAGATGAAGCTCAGTCGGTTTGGTGGTGGTGGCAGCGTTAGACATAGGGGTTGTAGGTACATTGGGTGGGAAAGAAAAGATTCTTCCAGTTTGTGGTTGGGGTGTTGGACTTGGCAGGGTTGGAACACGTGGTATAACAAGAGATCTCTTGAGCCAATTTACAAGATTATGGGTCTCCAGATTTTCTTCAGCTACAGGTTCATCTGGATCTGTGGGTATATCCTTGGATGAACTGGTTGCAATAGATGGTGCAGGTGATGCCTGCTGATTGCGCCAATCAGAGATTCTGTTGGGGAAAATGGTGGGCAATCTAGATGATGTTAGTCACAATCATAGAGTTTAGTTCTTTTGTTATGCTTTGACCGGATAGGGCAGAGCGTAGCCTTGAATGAACTTGATCCTGAAGTGATAAAGGGCGAGTGACAGGCGGTCACTGGTAAGACAGCACTAGGAAGTGTCCACTTAGAAGCAGGATGAAGTTTTGGTGCTTGATAAGCAGATCGGAAGAGAACGATCTAGAGCAAAGCAAACTTGGTATTTGACCAAGGAGAACTAAACTAAAGTACAGCAGTGTTGTGCTAAAAATTCTTATACATAGGTATCATAGCATGGACCCATAGTAAGAAAAGGAAAACATAGGGGAGACCGGGCAATCCGATGACTGATGAGCGGCCGATGAGTAAGCAACATTTCATAGTGGGAAAACTTGCAATGGCAAGTATGATAATGGTATAGTCTGATTAAGTTATTGTAGAAGGAAAAAGTATAAGTCCATATGAAGAATTGCAAATAAAGGAAATCATGACAGAAAACTCCACTTGGGTTTTTAAATAGGGGAACATTCGCAACACATGATTCTCCTCTGACTGATTTGACATGTAACACTATACCAGTATCAATGAAAGCCCTGCACATTCCCGTGCAGCTTATAATCCCTACTGAAATGTCAATCAACATCGTTGCCACCACTGCTCTTATCGACTCAGGAGCTCAAGTATCCTGCATTGATTGGGAGTTCACTCATCTCAAAAAGCTACCTTGAATATAGCTACCCAATGCTGTCACTATCCACAATGTAGATACATCCACTAACAAAAACAGGACCATCAAGTTTAAAACTACCCTATTCATCAATGTCAATGGCTATGTATAATCCACTGACTTCTATCTCATGAATTGTGGGAAGGAATTGGATTTCCATGGTTAACCGCTGTTAGCCCAAAAATCAATTGGGGGAAGAAAACACTGGAGATCCCACAGGAGTCAGATCAAACAGCGGAACTTGTGGCTGCCCACGAACAGGAAAAACAGCAGAAAACTCAGCTATATAATCTCCATTGCCCACAATACACAATGCCCCCATCGAAGCACATCAATGTAGACACACTTGTAGATGAACATCTCTTCAGATTCCTCAACCACATTGAGGATGACATACTCAATAGCAATATCCGTCTCTCAAGGAATATGGCTCATATCAAACCACTATGTACGCTCTCTTGAATAGTATTAGCCAATGGACGATTCATCCCAAATCCTGCTCTCACATGCACTACTCTCACAATGGCAACTAACCTGGCTATCAATGCCAAAAAAGAAGAACTTACTCTCCCAGAACAGTATAAGGAATTCGCCAACATCTTTTCAGATGAAGACACCCTGCTCCTGCCCAGTTGCAATTGTGATCACAAAATAAATCTTGCTGATACTTTTAAACCTAAAATCGGCAAGTTGTATCCCCTAACGGTAGAAGAACGAAAAGCACAGGATGAGTTCTTAGATGAGAATCTAAAAACTGGGAAAATCTGTCCATCCACATCACCACAAGCCACCCCCTTCTTCTTTGTCAAAAAAAAGGATGGAAAACTATGCCCCGTCCTAGATTACTGATATTTCAATGAATATACAATCCGTGACACATACCCCCTTCCCTTAATATCCAACCTCCTTGACAAACTGAAAGACACCCAGATCTTCACAAAGTTTGATGTATGGTGGGGGTACAACAATATCTGCATCAAGGAGAGGCACCAATGGAAAGCAGCCTTCATCACACACAGAGGACTGTTCGAACCAGTGGTGATGCCATTTGGACCAAAAAATGCCCCTGCTACCTTTCAATGCTTTATGAATCACGAATTTAGGGAACTCATTGCCACCAGAAGAATCGTCATTTATATGGATGACATCTTAATTTTTTCCCCTAATCAGCAAATTCATGATGAAACCACTCAGTTGGTCCTTCAACATATGCACAAACTCCACTTAAGGTTACACCTCGCAAAATGTTTATTTAACTCAAACTCAGTTGAATACCTCAGAATGATCACCAAATTAGGATCGCTGGCCATGGATCCAGTCAAGTTGGAAGGGATTGCCTCATGGCCTACCCCTGCCAAACCAAAAGATGTCCAATCATTCCTTAGATTTGCCAACTTTTATCAATGTTTCATATCCAATTACTCAAACATTGCCCATCCCCTTCTCAATCTAACAAAGAAAGATCACCCATGGGCCTGGACTCTGGCATGTAAAGAGACCTTCAAACACCTCAAACAAATCTTTATGTTGCAACCAGTTCTCCAGATGCTGGATACCTTGTGCCCTTTCGCCATCGCTATGGATGCCTCAAAATTTGCCATGGGGGGCATTTTACTCCAGACAGATGAAAATGGGGAATGGCATCCATGTTCCTATCTCTCACAAATGTTCTCTGCAATGGAACGGAATTATGACATCTATGATCGCAAACTCCTCACTGTCATCCATGCCTTATAAGCCTGGCAACATTATCTCCTTGGGTTGCCACACCTTGTTCATGTCTTCACTGTCCATAAAAATCTGACATATTTCAAACAACCCTAAAAGCTTAACTGATGACAAGCCCACTGGCTCCTCGACATTGCAGATTATGACCTACGAATTGAGCATATCCTGGCCTCTTATTTACATGGCCCAGATGCCCTCTCTTGCCATCCAGACTGCTGCCCAGACAACTCAGCTGACAATACTGCAGTAACCCTTTTACCACCAACTCTTTTTGTCAGTCTTATTGATACTGCTCTCCATCATTGTATCGCCGACACCTCGGCCACAGACCCCCTTGTCCTCCAATCCCTCCAGTCCATGCAGAAAGACCTCCCCATGGCACTATGCTCCTGTTTGTCAAACTGGCAATATTGCGACGGTGTCCTCCTCTACCATGGCTGAATCTACATACCCCCCGATCTCCCACTCCATCAATCCATCATTGCCTGTTTTCATGACCATGTCACAGCAGGCCACCCAGGCTTTCTTAAAACTCATCAACTCATATCTATGGAATTCTGGTAGCCAGGCCTTGCGGCCTTTATCTGTTTCTACATCTCCGGGTGTGCCATCTGCCAACAACAGAAAACCAACACCCACCCAACAGTTCCCCTGCTCACACCTATCGCCTCCTCTTGCATGTGCCCTTTCCAACAGATTTCCTGCGATCTCATTATGGACCTTCCCCCTTCTCAAAATTTCAACACCCTCTTGGTCATGGTCGACCATGGCCTTACAAAGGGGGTGATTTTGTGCCCTACCACAAAAACTGTCACAGCCAAAGGCATCACCAACCTATTTTTTCATTCTGTATACAAGCGTTTCGGGCTATACAACAAAATTATTTCTGATCAAGGACCACAGTTCACCTCCACTTTTGCAAAAGAACTTGGATGACTCTTAAATTATGAACTTGCCCTGTCCATGGCCTACCATCCACAAACAGATGGAGAAACAGAGAGGCTAAACCAGGAAATCGAAATATACCTCCGAATTGTTTGCAGAAACCATCCAACAACCTGGGTAGAAAACATCACCACAGCAAAATTCATTCATAACCACCATCCTCATTCCATAACAGGGAAATCTCCATTCTATTTAGCAATGTGCTACAAGCCCATTATGCTTCCCGCAGTACTCTGGACAGCCAATGTTCCAGCAGTAGAAATGTGTCTCAAAACCCTTATTACAGCACAGGAAGAAGCCTTAGCAGCATATGAGCTAGCATGGCAAACTATGATTGCACATGGATGAAAGAACTTCCACCCATTCCAGAAGGGAGAAAAAGTATGGTTAGAGGCACGAAACCTAAAGAGGTCTATCACAAACCCAAAGTTCACACCAAAATGCAAAGGACCTTTTACCATTGTCCAGGTGTTATTGCCCATCACCTATTGCCTCTGTCTCCCAAAAACCTGGAAAATCCATGATGTATTCCATGCTTCACTTCTTACTCGCTATAAAGAAACCAAGACCTACAGATGGAACTTCCTGACTCCACTCCCTGACCTTATCGCAGGAGAGAAGAAATATGAAATAGAACGAATCCTACGACATCACAGACCTCCAATGGCCTGATTCTACCTGATCCAATGAAAAGGATACACTGCTGAAGATTACTTGTGGTTACCAGAAAAAGAACTCTGCCATGCACAGACCCTGTTAAATGACTATAATACTTGTCAAGGCCAATAATAGAGAAACTCCCCACAAAAAGAAACACATAAAAATGTCGTCCCCCAACACCTCCACAGTCTCCATTTCCTCTCTTTTGAACCTATCTCGATCATCCACACTATCCCCAGTATCCACATGACCCCCAACTCCTATTGTTACTCTTACCGCCATCAAACAAGCAGCCCAAGAAGAATATACCCCCTTCATCGTACAGTCCATCAACACTCCATGCCTTGCACATTATTTTAAAGAACCTATCTTGGGACTCATTCACTCTCTCACATATGACCAAATACTGGCTGACTCCTGCTTTGCCACCTGCATGTTACACTTTGCCCAGGTAGGGTGGAGTGCAGCCCTTAGAAGACTTGACCTCCAGGGCAAGGCGAGTTCAGGAAGGACTGGATATCCTATCAGCACACTTGCATGAATAGGATCAAGATGAAAAGAGTGAAGTCCAATGAAGAACACATCAAGGATGCACACCATACAGCTATGCCAGGTTGCTGGATATACAAGAGGGCATGGTGATGACCTCAGGGAGCTGGAGCAGAGGTTGAAGATCAAGCCAATGATTAAGGAAGACTAAAGCTAGGGTACATGGGCAGAGTACTAGGGGTTTATATAGTACAGTGAATATTCAAGAAAGGAATCAAGGAGGCAATGCCCATAAGAAGAGATAATCAGAGATAACAAGAATAGGTCCAGAGTGAGTCAGGGATCAGAAATAGAAGGTCTAGGATGAAGGGAAATCATGGATCGGATCAAGGAGAAGCAGGATAAGAATGGAAACTAGATATACAGCCATAAGGGCAGGAGGAGGGAAAGCGGAGATCAAGAAGAATGCTGAGAAAGGAAACTCAGCTATGAATACACCCATATAGGGGATGACAGGGAGACTAGGAATCAAAGGAGAATGTCTGTGGTACAAGGATCAAGAAAGAGACAAAGATATCAAGGAAACAAATAGGAGGAGATGAGGAGCATCAAGGAGATGTGACAAATCTAAAGGAGACTTGCTGTTGGAGCAAGCGGAGTCCAGTGAATAGAAAGGCATCATAAAGATGCATCAAGGTCCGGAGGAACATCTGATAAGGATCAGATGTGACAAGGATAAGATCTGTTGGAGATCTAGGATGCCATGAGGCAGACTTGAGGTTCCTGTGAGAGAAAGAACACAGGAAGCGGATGGAGCACCATGAGGAGATGCCCAGGGTCGAGGGGAAGCATTGGCTGATAAGCCAGATGAACAGCAAGATGGTTCCTGATCATATGGAAGATAATCAGGAAGCAGG